>JAKUCM010010155.1:0-19737 GCA_023374145.1 Lepidium sativum
CACAACAAGTTTGATTTCTAGGATCACAAATATACTACCAGAAATAAAAATAGAAGTCTATGATGATATTCCAAACAAAATAACAACGTCGAGAATTCATAATCGTATAATTATATTAGAAGTGAATTTAATTATTTGACAAAATATATATTTTCTTAATTTTCTGTATTAATGTATTTGATAATTTTTTGTCAATAATTAAATCGACAAAATTTTATTTATATGTAACTAAATTTCTAGTAATATAATATAGGGCAGACACAATTTTTAAAATGAAATCTGGATAGAGAAATTGATAGAGATGACACTCAACCACATATGACCAAAAACACTTGCCCATAAAATAATTTACAAAAGGATTTAAGAAAGTCGAAACTAGAGGGTGTATCCAGGGGAGCTTAAACTAGACTTGGTTTTGTAAAAAATTTAAAGAAAAACTAAGTTTTGAATGATACAAATAACTATATAAAATGAAAAACAAGAAAAGAAAAGGGGAAAATAGTAGTTGAGACACCGAAAGAAGAATGAATAACCTAAACGAAACGAAGAGAAGCTCTCAACAAAGGTAGTTAGGGTTTTGCACGTTATCTTAGCTCATGCAATCTGCCCCTTTCATCATTCTATTTATTTTACAATTAAATTATATTTTACTAATGTATTTATATATATGTTTATTCACATTATACTATACATTTATACAGTAATGTATTTATATGATCGTCATGCATCTTCTGCACTTTACCTACCAATTCAACAATCATCAATCTCTCCTTATAAATATTTAAAGAAAATTACAAACGATTATTTTCACAATATAAATAATGTTTTGTGGTAAACCTAATTTCACACCAAAAAGCTCAACCTTGAATGGAAGTAATTAGCTGCTACTTGTTGATTATTCTTCTAATTCTTATTGTATTATATTGCAATCCGTTGATTTCTTTTGGTACTTCTTCTCGGCCTTTACTTGTCAAGTTTTCACCATTCACAAGATTTTTTGAGGAATTTTATTTCTTCCGAGAGACTTGTGTAAGTTCTTGTTGAAACGATTATTTCATGATGTTTTAGCTCTATACTTAGTTTGAAATCATGAGGAATGGAGCTTTTAGTCTCTCTAATCTTAATCATTTCTTTGTTACCAAGAAAACCATAAAATATTTGACTATATTGGTTAGAGTTTGTTGAAGTCTTAGGTCTGTGCTTCAATTTGTATTTATTGGTGTTATGTCAAAATTTTCAAAGTTTGTGCTTTTTTCAGTTAATTAAAAACTTTATTTGATTTATGCAGTAAATATCACTTTGTGAAAATGGAGAGTAATATGCAGAATATTTTGGAGAAAATGAGGCCTCTTGTGGGTCCAAGAGCTTGGGACTATTGTGTTCTTTGGAGGACTAAATGAAGACCAAAGGTTGATTTGATTCTTCAAGTTTTTTGAGAGTTTTACTCTTTAATTAGCAATCTTAATTTCTGTTTTGTCACATTTTTTATTTGGTTTTGAGAGGAGGCAGGTTTTTGAAGTGGATAGGATGTTGTTGTGGTGGGACAGAACTCATAGATGAGAATGGAACAGAAGGGTTTAGCTTTGGAGGATGTAGAGATGTTATGTTTCATCATCCTCGAACCAAATCTTGTGAATCTCTTTCCCATCTTCCTTCTTCAATCCCTCTTGATTCCGGGTATGAATTTACAAGCTACATTCATATGTATTCTTTCACAAGAGATATGGGCTACACATTCGGTTTAGATTTCTTAGGTGTTTTTTTCTAGTTTTAGAAGATAGATTCTGTTTGATAATAAATCATAATACCGTTCGGTTTGGTTTAAAGATTTAAGGTTCTAGAATATACAAGTACTATTTCGAACCAAAATATATTTTGCTTCTATTTTTCACAAAAAAATATTTACTTAATTTTTTAAAATAACTAATTTAGTTAAGATGATAAATTTCTAATATAAGTAATAGAAAATATTATTTACTTTGACAAATTTTGGTTAGTTTGGTACGAATTTTTCATAGTTCGGTATGAACTCACATAATTTGGTATAAGTCTTTTTCTTCCATTTAGATTTTTTTTTATACTTGAATTCGGGTACAAGATTTAAAATTTCAGTTCGGCTCTCGAATTTTGGTTCAGTTTTTTTTTTTGTTCACATCTATGAGATAAATAAGGTATATTTGTGTAGGATATATGCGGAGACTCTTCTAACTAACCAGACCGGTTGGTTGAGTGAGAGTTCAGAACTAAGTTTTATGAAGGTATTATCCCATATCAGAGTTTTAAGTGATCATAGTTCACACGACGTAGAAGTTTTAAAAGTTTCAGTTTTCTTAAATTCAGGAAACAATCTGCACTAGGGTTTACATTCCTATAGCAGGAGGGTTAGTGGAGCTCTTTGCGACAAGACATGTACGTTTATATGTCTGTAATCTATGTCAAGTGTTTTAGTTTTGAACTGTGGTCGTTTTGTGATGTTGTGTGTACGTTTATATAGGTAACTGAAGATCAGAATGTAGTGGATTTTGTAATGGGACATTGCAACATATTGATGGATGATACTATAACGATCAACATGATAGTAGGAGACGAGGTTGAATCGAAACCATATGGGATGTCGAAGGAAGAAGAACTGATGAATCTTCCGTCGTCTTATGATATCTCTGCGGCTGATCATATCCGACTCAATTTCTTGCCGCAAATGAATGATTATGAGACACAACACAAAAAAATGAAGAGTGATTACCATCAAGCCTTAGGGTATCTCCCGGAGAATTGTAACAAGGAGATGATGGCTGTGAACGCATTTAACACGGTGGTGGAAGACGGGATTCCAGTGATCGGCGAACCGAGCTTGCTTACAAACGAACAAGTCGGGAACGATAAAGAAATGAATGAGAACGGTATGTTGGATTCAGGTTCTGATTGCAGCGAGCAGCTTGATGATGAAGATGATGGAAGACTCAAGAAGAAGCCATCTCAAGCTAAGAACCTGATGGCTGAGAGACGAAGGAGAAAAAAGCTAAATGATAGGCTTTACGCTCTTCGGTCCCTTGTTCCTAAGATAACAAAGGTAATATACATGTGGGGTTCGTATCTTGGTTTCTGGTTTGTTATTATACTTCTGATACTTGTTTTTGTGACATGAAAGTTGGATAGAGCTTCGATTCTTGGTGATGCGATCAACTACGTTAAGGAGCTGCAGAATGAGGCAAAGGAGCTTCAAGACGAGCTTGAAGAGAACTCAGAGACTGATGATGGATCTAATAGGCAGCAAGGTGGGATGAGCCTGAACGGAACAGTGGGGACTGGGTTAAATTCGGGACTTTCATGCATAACCAATGTTCCCAACCTGAAACAAGATGCTGATGTTGAGAATTCCAATGATAAGGGACAAGAAATGGAGGTTGGAACATAATAAGAAGCTAAATTCGTACCTTTCTTCTATATTGATCTCTAAAACTGCATTTCAATGATATCGGTTTATGTTGGTTTCAGCCGCAGGTGGACGTAGCTCAGTTAGATGGCAGAGAGTTCTTCGTAAAGGTGATTTGCGAATACAAACCTGGAGGATTCACAAGGCTAATGGAGGCACTGGATTCTCTGGGACTTGAGGTCACAAATGCTAACACAACTCGCTTCCTCAGTCTTGTCTCCAATGTCTTTAAAGTTGAGGTATGATGCGAAGGACCTGTGGAATGAAGAAAGAAAAACCAAAATAACAAAACCTTTATCGTTCTTTTTTCCCATGTTACAGAAAAATGATAACGAGATGGTGCAAGCTGAACATGTAAGGAACTCGTTGCTGGAAATAACTCGGAACACATCTAGAGGATGGCAGGATGATCAGATAGCAACCGGTTCAATGCCAAACGAAAAGAATGAAGTTGATTATCAACACTATGATGATCACCACCATCATGGCGGTCATCATCACCCATTTGATCATCAGATGAATCAGAGTGCTCATCCTCATCACCACCAACAACACATCAACCATTACCACAACCAATAAGGACATTTTCCCAAAGCTACATCTGTTGTCATATCAAGATGTCTGCTTTATAAATTTATAGAAACATTAAGATTTGCAAAAATAAGAGATAGAAAAGTATGCTACAGTTTGAAACTGCTCTGGAATTTCATTGAACAGAAACTATAAATGTCAACTTCACTGAAATAATCTGTTAGAAGGAATTTGACCCGTGATAAAAGAAATAAATGTTGAATTGCACCCCTAAAGCTTTTACGTACGCTCCAAAACATGATCAACCAAAAAAAATTCATTTGCCGATATTGCTGGAGCAGATGGGGTTACAACTTAGCAGAATGTGATTCTTGTATAACTCGAAATTAAAAAACTCTGATACACACATTTTCAGAACTAATACAGTGAAAGAAGCTGCAAACCTTGGCAATGATTGGTGAATCCAGATCCCTTGAGGCTCCTGTTATTGCTGCTGCAGATGCTTGAATTCATTGCAGTCAGCTCCTATCTCGCTCAGCGCTGAGAAAAGCTTTGGTGCTATCTTAGCCAACATAATTTTAAAACCAACTGAAGTTGAATTAGCGCTGCTATGTTCATCGATAACCGAGGCATCTTTGGTGAGGGAACCTATCAGATATCCTTTCATGTAAGCGTCACATGCCTTCAAGATGTAGTAGCCACGATTTCTGAAATGGTCTTTGATGAGTGCTTCAAAATCCTACAGATTTCATCACAAATTCAGAGAAAAGGGTTGGGATAAACATTAAAACTGAAAAAAAGAAAAGAAAAAGAAACGTGATTGGAGAACTCGTTATAGCAACAGAGCTTCACCATTACCTTTGGTGGTTTCCGTATGAGATACATCATAGTTTTACAATTTAGCAAGAACGTATTCTCATTATATCCCAGTGAGTTTTTTTCTCCTTCCGCAGTTCCGACCTGCTTATCATACCCCGCTTCATTGAAGTAAGGCTTTGAATTCAACACCAATCCCTGGAGAGAAACAAGAACTTGAAGGATGCTAGATGATTTGGGATCCCAGACTTCATTTCCTCTGCCTGTCCAGGTATTGAGAAGACTAAGACAGACCTTGCCTTCTTCGTACAGATTAGGGTTTAACCTCCAACCACCAGAATGATAATATGCTGACTGTATCATCACAGAATATTATTCCATATTATGGCATAGCTGGATTCAACGTTAGGTTGTGCACAAAGGTAATAATAAAGTTAGGAACCCATACCGGTGGTACGCTAGGGTAGTCAGAAGGAAGTTGAAAATCAAAAAAGAAAAGACCATCTTGGTATGGTGTTCCATATGCCCCGACTATAACAGCCCTCAACAGATCCATTCTATCTTCATAAGCTCGAACAAAGATACCATCTGCCAAAGATAAATGATAAGAAGTTATCATCATGAGATGCTGCAGGTTTTAACTCTACAGCCAGGCATTCTTACCCGGAAGATTGTTCTGAAGAATTTTCCAGTCTTGATCAACCTTCTTGAACCACTGTCTTTCTTTGGTTTTCTGCAAGTTGGAGACAGCACTTGAGATATGAAAACAAGTTTCCAGTTTAAATTTGCCATATGAGAAAAAAAACATCTTTTCCAGGACAGGATAATTAGATATTTTACTATTTTGAACAAACACATAAGTCATCTAGAGTGCAAGTCCTTGTACTACCTGCCCATCTGCGGCAAGAAAATGGTGGTCCAGAGGGTCCTGTGATATATCAAAGCGTCTGAAACTCCAGCTATCACCTTCAGAAGGTACTGGCTCATCTTCACTCTTTGATGTTTCCAGTGCTTCGTTTTCTAAAAGTGTAGAGGTCTCCCCACTTAATAGATTCTTGCCATTTGCTTGAGTGCCCTTTGCCTCGCAATTATCAGTCGCATTGACTTTTGAAGCACTAGGGTCGTCGGGGAAACAATCTCGTTCATCTGACGGGTTGGTCAATTCAGCTTGTTTATATACGTTTTCATCCGTGTAATCAGAACTGGAAAAATCTTCAGATTTCCGTGCACGCGAAAAGATCCCACTTGCCAGTCGAGCCACAAAATCAATTGCAGCCATTGGAAGAGCTAGGGCACCATTCCTCCCAGAACCGTTTTCAGCACTAATTTCTGAATCAGCGTTTCCCTCAATAGAACTACTCCTTCCAAGCTCCTGTATAAGTTACTGTTATTAATATGCAGCCAAATGGTAGTGACTATATAATTAACTAATTACAAATTTAATAACTTTTCATAAACAGAAATAAACCTCTTCATGAATTTCAGGAGCACCCCTATCATCATCGTCTACAGTTTCCCAACTAGCAGCATCAGTTGCTTCACTTTCTGCAGCTATTGATTCATCATCATCATCATCCCGTCCGACTACATAAACTGCATGAGGGCCAACCTAGAAGAAAGCAAAAATTATATAAACTTTAATCAATGAATACTAACATTTTGTCCACAGGTAAAGTGCCATCAGATTCAAGGGAATTCTGACTGTTTTTTCTTGCACAGACAGTCACATAACGAACCAAATTGCATTTTCTTCTCTTAGGTCACTAAAAACAAATGCTCTCCTAAGTATTACTCCCCTCCAACTTATGCATCACCTATCTATTTAGGCCAAACCATCAACGAGGAGAGACCATTTATAGTATTTCCTTTCTACTAACTTCCTGATCTATAAAATAGAAGCAGCAAGAACATAAAGAAACCTAAACCCAAACTGGTCTGGGACATATACTGAGCATCCCGAAGAAAACTGTATTAAAAGCACTCAAAGTTTCTGTACATGTTGCAAATCATAGAATGAGACTAGAATAATGATTGCAAATGAATAGACTAACTGAGGTTGACATACCGTAGAGACTGTTCCATCGGCCCAAGTTACTTCAATATCACCATCCTTGAGGCCAGTAATATTTCCAACCCATGAGAGCTTTGAATGGTCCGCATTAGGTTCGCTTTCTTCTTTATGCTCGAGGTTCCTAGATTCTTGATGGTATTCTGTATCTTGGTATCGATTGTCTAGTTGTGTTACCTCCTTTAAAGACGTTTTCGGAGAAGATGGTAGTGCAATTGTAACAGGTGATAATCGAACAACAACATCCCCATAACAGTAGTCATAATCTGGATGGCCCTCTAACTCATATACACTAACAATTTCTTCCTTCTCAAACTCACGGGGTTCTTCTGCCCTTCGAAGTGGCTTTAGCCATTTCACAGAAGCGGTACGTTCTTTTGCATTAACACTTTTCACAACGCCAACACGCCTAGGTTCAGTTGTGTTATCAGCATCATCGGAGGTCTTCTCCACCACATACTGCTCAGGGACAAATTCATGATCACCAGGAGTCTCAATTGGAATCAATGTTGTTGCTTCCCGTCTGCATTCTACTGTACCATCCTGCCAGGCTACATCAACACGTGTTCTGCTATTAACTATCAAAAGAGCTTGTTCAAAGCTTTCCTCTCTTTTTTTAACCTTCTTTTCCTTTCTGATAACAAGTTTGCGTATCTTCTTACGATGGAGAGGCCAAGGCTCATGAGCAGGCTCCTTCGGAATAGAAGAATTTCTTTGAGGAAGATCTTCACTTGTTTCTTTTGGCAACACTTCAGCAGTAATACCAACAGATTCTTTTTTTCCGCCTACTTTGTCTTGCACATCTTGTAAATTGCATTCACTTTTCTGTTGCCGATTCATAGAAGTTGCTTGGGAATCATAAATTTGTAATTTAGATACATGCTTGTGTAAGGGAATTGTAGCAGATTGATTCACCGATGGAAGAAGGCCCCAGTCACCCACTTGCCAATTGGCATGAGTGAAACATGACAACAACGTCAAATTATTTGGACTCTGCTCTTCAGGTGGGGAAACAGAAGAATCTGGCCCAAAGCCAGCTGAGGCAATCCAGTAGACAAAAATAGATCCAGCAGTAACCTTGATCACAGTACCTTCTAAGCGATTGGGCTTCCACAGTCCAGATAACCATCGGGAATTCTTAAAAATTGAAGCGGAGCTTGCCTTAACACGCTGGCCTGGGTAATATGGAAAATTTGCATCTTCTTCAAGGTTATTCTTGGGAATAGGTTTTAGTCGAAGAGGTTCAACACGTAGGACTTTACACATGGAACCATCATCAAATAACACAGTCACATTATCCAATACATCATCAATTCTACCTAGCCAGGGGCCATGAACCACATAGTCACCAACAGCAAAATCCCTGACGCGTTTCAAATCCTTGGTTGAGATGTCCTTGTGGATAGAACCATCTGGTGCCACTAAATCTACCAATATGTTTACGTCCACTACTACTCCCACTTGTCCAGTTGGCTCAGAAGCTGAAGCAACATAATCTCCATGTAGAAAACCACGGTCTATAACAGTTACATCCTTAAGATCTTGAACTGGCTCAGTGTTATCCATCCAAAGCACACGAATCTGATCACCCTCAAGAGCACCGCATTTGTAGTTCCCATCAGCTTTTTTCTCACCAAGATTTCCTGCAGCATTTTCATCTCGGTTACCATTAATTTCTTCATTAGCCTTTTCCCCTTCCTCTTCATCCGCATCATCATCATCGTCATCATCATCATCATCATTATCATTAGCATTATCATCATCGTCATCATCTTCTTCGTCATCTTCCTCATCACTAATGTCACTTTCGGAGTCAGAATCACCAGCTACTTCGCTGACAACCCCAATACTACCCGTCCTGTTGTTTCTGACAATATCTTGTCGATATATATTAGGATGCTCTTTACTTACTGAATCATCAAATCTATCTATATGACTGCTGCTATTGTCATTCACAGTTGGATCACACATAGAGACACTTCCCATTGAATCATGAAGTCCCGAGTCAACCCCATCATGTGTTGCTGTACCAGGGTCATTTTGCTCATGTTCCATCTGAAAAGCCAAGCATATGTTATGATGAGAGTATTCGAGATAAATCCTCATAAATCAGAAGCAGATTTAACTAATAATCTATATCTAGTCTTAATTCTTAAGCTCACAGGCTCGTTTCTCAGAATAAACGTAAACATTTACTGCCAATTGATATATTTTCGAAACTCCAACTCTATCACCAATGATTTGTACCTTGTAATGAATTTCTAACACCAAATAGCTAAAGAACAAGGATCAACAAAAGAGTAGGATCTAAATTGTGATGCAACATCCATACTAGTGGGCAAAAGTCAAAACGAAAATCAAAACACATAGCTTCCAGATTGATTCAAACTAAACATTCAGGTTATTCACAAGCAACCAAAGGACATAATCTCAAACCCAAAGATCATCATCATCAACGGCATACAAACATGTGAAAAGAAAATCAAAACTTTCTTGGAGGCTTAAATAAGAATATGGTCACATTGAGCTGTCAATGAAAAATCAAAATAGATTGAAAACAGAAAAAGCAGCATCATGTTCATCGCCGATAACGAGCAAGTACCGATTGGAATCTCTGAGAAGAAGTGAAGGGAGGAAGATTATTGAATCGATTTTTTCGTTTGATCGTGTGTGCAATGCAACAACAATCTCTCTTCTATTTCTTTAAGAGAAGAAGAATTTGAAACGAGGAGAAGAATCAAAGATTTTGAGGAGAAAGATTGAAGGCAAGGGAACGAGCTGGGATTCTCTTGCTCAGCGGCGTGAAGGGTATTTTCGTCATTATGTATCTTCATGTCTAATTGTATTTTATTCTGACATTCCACCAGAATTCAGAGATGATCTAAGTATCTAATCTCAGCCGTTCGATCTGTTTACTAAGTCACCAGATTGATGTAAAAGAATATATTGTTATAAAATCATACACTTGGTTACTGAATATTTTTTGAATATTAAAATTATACGGTATGTAAAATATATTTGGCTATAAGCATAATAATATACATAAGTAGTAGTCAACTTGCTTTTAATTTACTAGCCAAATATAAAGTCAAAACATTCTGTTTTCAAATCTAAAAAATGATTCGATAAATACTGAATCGAGCCTTTAAAAGAAAGGTTTCAAAGTTATGACACAATATTATGTGCTTAATAATACAAGACTGCTGGTTAAAAAGCATGAACATAAAGTTGACAATAGATGGGATCTTGTCGTAACATTCGAAGATTTTATCTTCAAACTAAAAGCTCTTTCAGGCTTTGAACAAATCAGGCTTTTAACACAGTTTACCATGTCTGAAAGCCCTACTTACTCTCGGGAATTTGGCCCTCATAAGTCTCTGTAGTCTGTAAAAACAAAGAGAATGAAGATTCGTTAGTAAAGAATGAAAATGAAAAACAGTTTAAGACTAAGATTACCACAAGACATGTCTTTCGAGGTACCATGTAACTTGCTGTAATCATCTTTCCAGCAAACCATCTTCCATGGAGAGCTCGTTGTGCACCCATGGCTGCTTGCACGTTTTCAAATCTTAAGTAAACAAAACCGACGCTGTTCCTGTTTTGGGAACCGAGAATCAAATTCAGAGATCAGTCTTTTACTCTTTTCGAGAGTGGCAAAAATACAAGATCCTATAGTTCACTCACTTGTCGACAAAGATATGATTCAGTTTCCCGAACTTCGAGCATTCTTCTTGGACATCTTCTTTGATGTCCAACTCGAAATCAGGTTCAGTCTGCCACACAGATAAAGAAGAATTAGCTTGAGCTACAAATTGTTGAGGAACAAAAAAAATGTTTATGAGGTCACCAACCTCTGTTGATGGATCAAACATGTTTTTAAGCAGCAGACATTCGCTTGGGACACCAACAGGGTCAAGCGCAGCTGGAATATTTACACCGGCAAAAATGCCGGCCCCTGGGAGTCCACCAACGGCAGGATAAGACCCTTGCACAAGAGCAGGAGCTGATAATGGAGAGATTGTTGCTGCTGTAGTTGGGCCAGTACTGCAAAGGTGTTGAATCTAAGTCAAACAGAAAAGAATGGCACAAACAACATACATAGAAATTAGAAACAGGAAACAAGGAAAAACCTTGAGGCATTTCCACTGCGATCAAGCTTCTGCATGAGAAGAGCCCGCGATTGTGCATTCAGAGACTACAGGTTAGAATACAGAAAATGAGACAATGTTTGAAAGATGATTCCAGTTTCTTCTACTCCATTATGGGACTAACATATATTAGCAGTTTACTGTTGTTGACAACCAAATTTAGTAATATGATTGATCATTAACACCCCCCTTTAGTTATGGTGAATAAAATTGTGTGTAATATATATAACGCAATTCCTATATCTATTATGTGAAACAGGTTACTTAAGTTTCCCCTATAGATCCATGAACTATTGTCCACTTTTTTAGGGTTAGGCTAGGGAGACTAAGACATTCACTAACCAGGCCACCTCCTTCATCATCATCCAGATCACCGGTGGTTTGTGGCTGTCCAGCTTCTGGGACTTCAGTTTGATCTGTTACAGCTGACACCTAATGAAAAGTAAAAGTACATCATCAATGGTGTTTACATGCATGTTTAGAAGCCTTTAGGAAAAATTCAAGATGATTCGACAGCTCAAAATATCAGCCAAAATAGTCCACATAGAGGTGACA
The DNA here is from genome assembly GCA_023374145.1 of Lepidium sativum. NCBI lineage: Eukaryota > Viridiplantae > Streptophyta > Magnoliopsida > Brassicales > Brassicaceae > Lepidium > Lepidium sativum. The sequence goes on from JAKUCM010010155.1 coordinate 11,552, forward strand.
GCTCAAAGAATTTGCCTTAATAGCCGCAATAATATAACATCACTAAGCAGAAAGAACATGACTGTATATTCGGGAATTTATAATTTCACCATATAGAGAAAAGATCTCTATTCCTTAAGAGTCTATAAAGTACTTATCATAACTTAAGCACTCTACAGCTTTCAGGATTGATAGAAGTTGAAAACAGTTGTTAATTGTTCAACCACTACCTTAATCGCGCGACCTGCAATCTCCAGCTGTCCATTCAGATTAAGAGCGTTTCTAGCATCCTCCAGGCGGGCGAACTTGAAGGTTTAGAAATAGAAAAGATTTATGTTAATCACAAAAATACAGTAGCAAGAAAAACGTCATCAAAACTGACAGACTCCACCTACCTGAACAAAACCAAATCCTTTGCAATGGCCTGTTTCATCACGAGGAACCTGCACTAGCTCAACGCTCCCAAATGGTTCAAAAACCTAGGAATACCAACAGGGAAGTATTATTTTGTTACCTTAAAATAAACTATTATCAGAAAATGGAAAAATTACGACACAGATATCATTCTGAAAGTTCAACAGGCATGTGAATAATAAAGAAAAATAGAGAAAAAAAAAAATCATAGGTGTTTGTCTTGTACAATACAGGAGCAGCTCTATTCTTTCTGATTTCTGACCATTTACATTAACAAAACTTCCTACAATTAACCAATGAGCAGTTGCCCAGAATAATAGATAGTTTACCTTTTGCAGATCATCTTCTGACATGTTAATATGAAGGTTACCAACATAAAGGCGTCTAGCTCCCCCAGAGTAAGGGCCCAGCATCCCCCCGGCTCCAGCAGCAGCAGTTGTTGACTGAACAAGATTCTTCTCAGCTTCAGATGGTTTTACCATAACAGGCTGGCCAAGAAGAGGTTGTCCAGATAGAGCAATAGCCATAGGGACAGACATTGTATCATAAAACTCCACATACCTGAAGTAAGACCACATCAGAAACCAGTTCACAGTGCTAAAGCAAGATACATCACAGAATCTGCTTAAGGATTCTTTAATATGAAAACAAGTCTTAAAAAGTCAAAACTTTTCTAAACTCACCCGATTCCCCTCGAACGCCTGGATATTCGATCCATAATTATGCGTACGTCTCGTACCTAAAACCACATATAAGAGGCAATGTGTTAAAAAATATTTAGTTGAATCAGCAAAAACAACATTAAGATGGCAACATGAAACTGGTAGAGGAGTGGACAAACCTTTCCTGCTCTGGAAAAGAACTCATAAACATCCCTTTCAGTTGCCCTTAAAGCAATCTGTTGTACAAATATCCACAAATAAAATCAATTATTTATCAAGTTAAATTTATAACATTCCAAACGAACCATAACTATCAAAACAGCTTTACCTGATAGGCAAAAACTGTTCTCTGGTCTCTTTCAGGATCAGCCTCAGGCTCTACCTTATCCTCCTTTTTGTCTTTATGGCGTCTGCATAATACCAAACATGTGAGCTTGTTTAATTTGATACTAGATAAGTTTCCATACATATTATCTAAGATTTCGCAACATCATTAGAATATGCCAGAGACAGCATATCAGAAGCCATCTGCTGGTATGAAGCAATATGTTAATATTATGACAATTCAAAACAGATAAACTTTCTCCCATATGCGAACACACGTGAAGCACGAGATGGCCCTGCAGGGAACTATGCAAAGTCAACAAAGGATGAACAATAAACTTAGATCTTCTCTCATTTTAAATTTAGCACGTGACCAACCTGAAGTCTAACCAAAAACTTTTTACCTTCTATTACAATGATAATCTTAAACGGAACGAGCCCCATCAAGTTGTACAGAAGGCAATACCAATGGACCTAATAGCATTAGTATGAACCTGTTAAAACTTATAGCTTATATCAAAGCTACTGTAGCATAACCCAAAATGCATAATAGATTTCTAATTTCAGTTGCCAAATCAAGATAAGGGGAAGCAGTGAGATCCCATATCCTCAGTTCCAGCCACAACATCACCAATAATATTTGGAACCTACCAAGAAGAACTCTTCTCAAAAAAAGATAGAACAGAAAAGCAGCCACTAAACACAGTACATAATTATAAGAATTAGATCTTAAAGTCTGAATAAGCAGGAAAGGCGTAGAGTTTCAGAGACATTCACCAGCTTGGATGTGTCCCTCACACGAAGTATGAACCAAATTGATGAAAAAAGTTTATTGATTGAATGAAACAAGCTTTTATGAGTTAAAAAGAAAAACAGAGAAAGAATGGGCACCTGCGATCTCTATCACGGTCCCTTGGTGTCTCTTTCCTTAGGTTCTATCTCCTGGCTTTTTTCTCTTTCCTGACTCCGATGTCTCTCTGATCGACTTCTGCTTCGCCGATCTCTCTCCCGATCTTTTTCATGGTCACGATCACCGCCCTTTACTGTCTCGAACCTTGTCTTTGTCTCTCTCTCTGTCTTTCCCATTTCTTTTCTCTATCTCGATCCTTATCGCGATCTCTATCTCTCTCCTTGTCTCTGTGCTCTCGGCTACTTCTATGTCTATCCCTCTCTCTGTCTCTAGAATGTGAATGATGGTGCGATCTCGATCGCTTAGAGCGGCGACCATCCTCGTCTTCGTCCCTGTCCCTCTTCCTCATCACTCCTGTGCATTGAGCTTATTGTCTTCTCATTGACTTCTGCTTTGGCTTTCTCATCACCACCATTTCCAATTTCATTCTCCAGGTCAGGATTCTCAACTGTCTTCTCTAAGTACTCATACTCATCAAAGTCCATACGTATCCTAGTCAAATATCTTCAACACCAGATCACGTTTTTCTCTCTCAGTTCCTAGAATCTACAGAAGCAAAATAGATAGGTAGATTAGCATAACGAAAAAGCACAACTTTAGAGAATGAATTACACAACACGCATAGGGCAAGTGTCTAAATTTATTCCAAACCCTAATACCTTCGGACAGAGATCAATATCTACAACAGGGTTTCTCATAACGATACTAATACTAGTAGAAAATAAGGATACGGACGAATTCCACACTGAAATTGAAAAGAGATATAGTAGCTCAGTTCACCTTACCTCTGGTAACAAAAACTCGAAGAAGCAAAGAGAAACGACGATGCAAGAGAAGGTGGAAGCCGCTCTCAATCTGGGAATCTCCCGCTCGCTATCTAGGGCACAAATTTTATGTTTTGCTCGGGAGACGAAGCTTTTTGTGAGGTGTCGCAAACTCTCTATAGGCTACCAGATTCAGCCTAAAACCCTCATTCGGGTATAAGGCCCAATTCACTTTTATATTATCTTTTTTGATAAATATTTCTATTTTTGTCAAACAAATGGAATGATTCCACTAAGAAATAATTGCTCAAATAGAGCAAAAAGTATCCTTTAATTACAGAAATAGTTTTTTGTTGGAAAAAAAAAGAAACAAATGATGTAATTACAATTACATCTTTTTAATTAAAAAAAAAGTATTCTTCTTCTTCTATCGTTCTTCTCATTTTCTTTTTTTTTTTTTCTCTTTCTTCTTTTTCTTTTTATTTCTCGTCTACTTCCTCTTCTTCTTCTTTTTCTTGTCGCCGTCCTCGCCGTCTTTTTCCTCCTCTTCCTTTCCTTTTATGGGTTTCTCGATTTTGAATAATGAGTTTGAGACCAGCCATGAAAACATTAAAATATCTCAGAAACTAGTCGTTGAAACCATAATCCCACCATTGAATCTAAAGATCACTGGGTCACGAAGCTTCCCGCAAAATTTCACTCAGATCGGAACGCGTTTGAAGGTTCCAAACACTTTCTTGAAAATGACCCGACGGAACATAATACACTAGAATTCATAACTCCACCAAGCTCAACCAAGATCAGCAAACAACCATGAAAACATCAAAATATCTCAAAAACCACCCGTTGAAACCATAATCCCACCGTTGGATCTAAAGAACACTGTGTCACGAAGCTTCCCACAAAATTTCACCCATATCGGAACACGTTTAAAGGTTCAAACACTGTCTTGAAAACGACCCGACGAAAAATATTACACTAGAATTCACTTAGGTGTAGTAGAGTTCATTTTAGTGTAGTAGAGTTCAATTTAGTGTGATAGAGTTCACCCATAGCTTGGTAGAGTTCATCCAACGTGTGGTAGAGTTCATCAAAACTCTACCATTATTGTGGTAGAGTTCATCCAATGTGTAGTAGAGTTCAACCAACGTGTAGCAGCAAACATCAAAATATCTCAAAAACCAGCCGTTGAAACCATAATCCCCACCGTTGGATCTAAAGATCCATGGATCACAAAGCTTCTCGCAAAATTTCACCCAGATCAGAACACGTTTAAAAGTTTATAAACATTATCTTGAAAACAGACCCGACGGAAAATATTACACTACAATTCACTTACGTGTAGTAGAGTTCATTTTAGTGTAGTAGAGTTCAGTTTAGTATGATATAGTTTACTCATAGCTTGGTAGAGTTCATCCAATGTGTAGTAGAGTTCAACCAACGTGTAGCAGCAAACATCAAAATATCTCAAAAACCAGCCGTTGAAACCATAATCCCCACCGTTGGATCTAAAGATCACTGGATCACGAAGCCTCCCGCAAAAATTTCACCCAGATCAGAAAAACGTTTAAAAGTTTAAACATTATCTTGAAAATGAACCGACGGAAAATATTACACTATAATTCACTTACGTGTAGTAGAGTTCATTTTAGTGTAGTAGAGTTCAGTTTAGTATGATAGAGTTTACTCATAGCTTGGTAGAGTTCATCCAATGTGTAGTAGAGTTCAACCAACGTGTAGCAGCAAACATCAAAATATCTCAAAAAACCAGCCGTTGAAAACCATAATACCACCGTTGGATCTAAAGATCACTGGATCACGAAGCTTCCCCGCAAAATTTCATCCAAATCAGAACACGTTTAAAGGTTCAGTCACTGTCTTGAAAACGACCCGACAGAAAATATTACACTAGAATTCACTTACATGTAGTAGAGTTCATTTTAGTGTAGTAGAGTTCAGTTTAATGTGATAGAGTTCACTCAAAGCTTGGTAGAGTTCATCCAAATGTGTGGTAGAGTTCATCCAAACTCTACCATTATTGTGGTAGAGTTCATCCAATGTGTAGTAGAGTTCAAACCAACGTGTAGCAGCAAACATCCAAATATCTCAGAAACCAGCCGTTGAAACCATAAACCCACCGTTGGATCTAAAGACAACTGTGTCATGAAGCCTCCCGCAAAATTTCACTCATATCGGAACATATTTGTACGTTCAAACACACTCTTGAAAATGACCCGACGGAACATAAATACAACGTGTGGTAGAGTTCACCCATAGTGTGGTAGAGTTCAGTTTAGTGTGGTAGAGTTCACCCATAGTATGGTAGAGTTCAACCAACGTGTGGTGGAGTTCATCCAACATGTGGTAGAGTTCATCCAATGTGTGGTAGAGTTCAGTCAAACTCTACCTTTAGTGTGGTAGAGTTGATCGCTTACGTGGCAGATTTCGTTAATGGCATTTTTGTAATTATTTTTTTTTTTCTTTATTAGGAAAGGGCAAAATAGTATATATTAAATTAAAAACACTATTCTAGTAATCTACAAACGTTTTGCTCTATTTCAATAATTACTACTTAATTCCGCTATAATCAAGCAAATCACCCTTCCACTAATGATATTCAAGTTTTACAATGGTAAAACAAGAAGTAAAGTACATCAAATTTGAAACAACATAAACATAACTGAAGAACCAGGTAGAGGAAACTCTAATCTAAAATATATTAGGATGAAAATTTCTCTTAGATGGAAGAGGTAGAGTAGAATCCATTAACTAATTTAAAAATATGTATATACCAAAAATAAATTTGTCTAATACCCACAAGCCTGGTTCTATTTAAAATGGACATGGTGCAAAATGGAAATAAATTTCTCTTTGATTTTCCAAAAAATATTTGCACTCTCTACGAAACAAAACAAAAAATTATGATATGAGCTCTCTGCAAAATCACTTGTTGCACAATCCAAAAGTCGGGTTTGTCTAATCCTCAAAAAATTATTTTAAGTGGGTAAAAAAAAAGATAAAAGACAACTTAATTTAAATAAGCTCACTTTCTTGGTCCAACAACATACTCATCAGCGATAGAGAAGGTAGGCCAACAAAGTCTAACTATACTCAAAGATTTTATTATCCATAGATATTTAAACCTGGAGCCCCGTTAAGGATCCTAGAAAAAGAGATACTTAGACCATCTCCATTGGGGGTTTTATAAGAGTTTTTTTAAGAATAAACAAATGAAAAAATAATGAGAAGGAAGAAGAGAGATTGAGATGAGTCTCTTAATTAAAGAGACTTAAGAGCACCATTATCAATGGTTTCTAAAAAATGAGTTTTAACAATATTTTAATCAAAAGATGTATGCACAAATAAATTTTAATATGAATAATAAAATTGACTCAATCAATGAATGACACATCATTTGAGAGTTTCTTAATTTTGTTTGGAAAATTCCTTAAATAAGAAACCGCTTTCCCTTTTCTCTTCTCATTTTTAATATTTTTCATTTTTTTTATTGCTATAAAACTCTTAAGAACCTCCCAAATAATGGTGGTCTTATGATATATTTGTCTAAAGCTCATAATAGAGACTTTGTTCTCGCATGCCCATTTTAGGAAAACTAATTAGAAAAGCAATTAAATAATACCCCAAAGAAAATAAGGTTAAGGATCTGCCCCAACAATAGGGCAACCTGAATGGAACGAACAAACTCTAATATTCTGGAATTGGTTATCGACTCCAAAAAGAAACACTAGAGATACGCCAAAAATGAGAGGGATTCACAATTTCACCAAACTCGATAACTCCCCTCATAAGTTTATGAAAGAAAGTCGCAGAGATATATATCTTTGATAGTCAGGACCAAAATTCAGTGATAGAAATCTCAAGATGAGTAGATCAGATAGATAAAGCTCCAAATGAGCAGATCATGGATTTTGAAGAGAAGAGCATAACTCTCATCGAACTAAGCCCAACAAAAGTTTCTGGAAACTTGGAATGGAGTAATCTCTGTTTGCTATGAACGGTGGTGCACCGACAAAATGGAGCTAAAACAGCCAGAGATAATCTTGCCTCCATCGCTTTGGAAGGTCAGGAAGTTGAGGCAACAAGAAAACAAACGATAAACAAGAGAATAGAGCATGAACTGAATGTGTAGAGACGGAAAGGGCTAGTGCTGGAGAATGACTGATAAAGTTTTCTTGATGATTAGGTCCGAGAGTTTTACTGCATTATATTATTATTGTTCCTTCTTAATATTTTTTTAAATATATTTATTTATTGTAATATTTATATATCAAATTTTTTTGGTGTTTTCAATTTTAGATCTTATACAAAAAACTAAAAATGTACAAAATAAGATTATTACTTATTACCAATTAAGAAAAAAGAAAATGAAAAGAGAAAAAGATTAAGATGTTTGAAAAATACAACAAAAATAAAGTTTAAGAAGAGAGAAAGACAAACTTTGCAGCTAGAAAATCTTGTCATAAAATTTATAAATATTTTCTTTCCAAATACTAGATTAACACTTTTCTCAAAAACTAGACTATAAATTTTCTTTTTCAAGATGTTTTCAAAAGTTTTTAGTTATAAAAAATGTTTTTATGTTTCGAATAAAATTAAGTGTTTAAAATTTTGAAAATCTAACTCACTTTCTTATTAAACAGAAAAGGATTCTCTCTCGACTAGCGATCGTCGACGGCTAGGTTTAGAGGCGCTAGGTAGGTTTAGGGGTTCCTTCGGGGCTGTAGTTGGGCGGTTGTCGGAGTCGGCGGTAGGTAGGTGGGGGTATTCGACAGATGTTTAGGGGGAACGAAGTTAAGGTTCTCGGGGTTCTGCTCTGTTTCAGGCTAAGAGAAATAATGAAGAATCCTTTGACATTATTTTTTGTTCTTTTTTCGTTCAGGCATTTCACATGACTCTGAACATGATTGTCGCCGGAGACACATAAAGCAGTGACAGAAGTGATCGAGTCTTGCAAACTACCATAAATAAAATCAAAGAAAGGGCAAATTAATTCTTCAATTCTCCTTTTTTCTGTACAGCTTCTGCAAAATGAAATGTAAAACTGAAAAAGAAAGACAAGCTAAAGAGCAACCCTAAGCCGAGACCAAACAAACTAAAGCTCTAACAGAGGAA
>JAKUCM010010156.1:0-17536 GCA_023374145.1 Lepidium sativum
CTTAGAGTGGTATCATAGGTCTTAACATAACAATTTTACCTTAATCTAGACGCTATGTCGACTTGTGAACCCGTCATGAAGTATTTTGGTTGAGTTATGAAGTCGACTTTTATCCTAACGTATAGCCATGTTCATATGATCCTTCTAAACATGTGATCTCATTTAGCTAGGTTCAAGCAACTTAATGTCATTTTGACATGAGAAACTGTGCTAAGCCAACTTAGAGTGGTACCATAGGTCTTAACATAACAATTTTACCTTAATCTAGACGCTATGTCGACTGGTGAACCCGTCATGAAGTATTTTGGTTGAGTTATGAAGTCGAGTTTTATCCTAACGTATAGCCATGTTCATATGATCCTTCTAAACATGTGATCTCATTTAGCTAGGTTCAAGCAACTTAATGTCATTTTGACGTGCGAAAGTGTGCTAAGCCTACTTAGAGTGGTATCATAGGTCTTAACATAACAATTTTACCTTAATCTAGACGATATGTCTACTGGTGAACCCGTCATGAAGTATTTTGGTTGAGTTATGAAGTCGAGTTTTATCCTAACGTATAGCCATGTTCATATGATCCTTCTAAACATGTGATCTCTTTTAGCTAGGTTCAAGCAACTTAATGTCATTTTGACATGAGAAACTGCGCTAAGCCTACTTAGAGTGGTATCATAGGTCTTAACATAACAATTTTACCTTAATCTAGACGCTATGTCTACTGGTGAACCCGTCATGAAGTATTTTGGTTGAGTTATGAAGTCGACTTTTATCCTAACGTATAGCCATGTTCATATGATCCATCTAAACATGTGATCTCTTTTAGCTAGGTTCAAGCAACTTAATGTCATTTTGACATGAGAAACTGCGCTAAGCCTACTTAGAGTGGTATCATAGGTCTTAACATAACAATTTTACCTTAATCTAGACGCTATGTCTACTGGTGAACCCGTCATGAACTATTTTGGTTGAGTTATGAAGTCGAGTTTTATCCTAAAGTATAGCCATGTTCATATGATCCTTCTAAACATGTGATCTCTTTTAGCTAGGTTCAAGCAACCTAATGTCATTTTGACATGAGAAAGAGTGCTAAGCCAACTTAGAGTGGTACCATAGGTCTTAACATAACAATTTTACCTTAATCTAGACGCTATGTCTACTGGTGAACCCGTCATGAACTATTTTGGTTGAGTTATGAAGTCGAGTTTTATCCTAAAGTATAGCCATGTTCATATGATCCTTCTAAACATGTGATCTCTTTTAGCTAGGTTCAAGCAACTTAATGTCATTTTGACATGAGAAAGTGTGCTAAACCCACTTAGAGTGGTATCGTAGGTCTTAACATAACCATTTTACCTTATTCTAGACACTATGTCTAATGGTGAACCCGTCATGAACTATTTTGGTTGAGTTATGAAGTCGAGTTTTATCCTAACGTCTAGCTATGTTCATATGATCCTTGTACACGTGTGATCTCTTTTAGCTAGATTCAAAGCAACGTAATGTCATTTTTCACATGAGAAAGTGTGCTAAGCCAACTTAGAGTGGTACCATAGGTCTTAACATAACAATTTTACCTTAATCTAGACGCTATGTCTACTGGTGAACCCGTCATGAACTATTTTGGTTGAGTTATGAAGTCGAGTTTTATCCTAAAGTATAGCCATGTTCATATGATCCTTCTAAACATGTGATCTCTTTTAGCTAGGTTCAAGCAACCTAATGTCATTTTGACATGAGAAAGAGTGCTAAGCCAACTTAGAGTGGTACCATAGGTCTTAACATAACCATTTTACCTTAATCTAGACGCTATGTCTACTGGTGAACCCGTCATGAACTATTTTGGTTGAGTTATGAAGTCGAGTTTTATCCTAAAGTATAGCCATGTTCATATGATCCTTCTAAACATGTGATCTCTTTTAGCTAGGTTCAAGCAACCTAATGTCATTTTGACATGAGAAAGAGTGCTAAGCCAACTTAGAGTGGTACCATAGGTCTTAACATAACCATTTTACCTTAATCTAGACGCTATGTCTACTGGTGAACCCGTCATGAACTATTTTGGTTGAGTTATGAAGTTGACTTTTATCCTAACGTATAGCCATGTTCATATGATCCTTCTAAACATGTAATCTCATTTAGCTAGGTTCAAGCAACTTAATGTCATTTTGACATGAGAAACTATGCTAAGCCAACTTAGAGTGGTATCATAGGTCTTAACATAACAATTTTACCTTAATCTAGACGCTATGTCTACTGGTGAACCCGTCATGAAGTATTTTGGTTGAGTTATGAAGTCGACTTTTATCCTAACGTATAGCCATGTTCATATGATCCATCTAAACATGTGATCTCATTTAGCTAGGTTCAAGCAACTTAATGTCATTTTGACATGAGAAACTATGCTAAGCCAACTTAGAGTGGTATCATAGGTCTTAACATAACAATTTTACCTTAATCTAGACGCTATGTCGACTTGTGAACCCGTCATGAAGTATTTTGGTTGAGTTATGAAGTCGACTTTTATCCTAACGTATAGCCATGTTCATATGATCCTTCTAAACATGTGATCTCATTTAGCTAGGTTCAAGCAACTTAATGTCATTTTGACATGAGAAACTGTGCTAAGCCAACTTAGAGTGGTACCATAGGTCTTAACATAACAATTTTACCTTAATCTAGACGCTATGTCGACTGGTGAACCCGTCATGAAGTATTTTGGTTGAGTTATGAAGTCGAGTTTTATCCTAACGTATAGCCATGTTCATATGATCCTTCTAAACATGTGATCTCATTTAGCTAGGTTCAAGCAACTTAATGTCATTTTGACGTGCGAAAGTGTGCTAAGCCTACTTAGAGTGGTATCATAGGTCTTAACATAACAATTTTACCTTAATCTAGACGCTATGTCTACTGGTGAACCCGTCATGAAGTATTTTGGTTGAGTTATGAAGTCGAGTTTTATCCTAACGTATAGCCATGTTCATATGATCCTTCTAAACATGTGATCTCATTTAGCTAGGTTCAAGCAACTTAATGTCATTTTGACATGAGAAAGTGTGCTAAACCCACTTAGAGTGGTATCGTAGGTCTTAACATAACCATTTTACCTTATTCTAGACACTATGTCTAATGGTGAACCCGTCATGAACTATTTTGGTTGAGTTATGAAGTCGAGTTTTATCCTAACGTCTAGCTATGTTCATATGATCCTTGTACACGTGTGATCTCTTTTAGCTAGATTCAAAGCAACGTAATGTCATTTTTCACATGAGAAAGTGTGTTAAGCCAACTTAGAGTGGTACCATAGGTCTTAACATAACAATTTTACCTTAATCTAGACGCTATGTCTACTGGTGAACCCGTCATGAACTATTTTGGTTGAGTTATGAAGTCGAGTTTTATCCTAAAGTATAGCCATGTTCATATGATCCTTCTAAACATGTGATCTCTTTTAGCTAGGTTCAAGCAACCTAATGTCATTTTGACATGAGAAAGTGTGCTAAACCCACTTAGAGTGGTATCGTAGGTCTTAACATAACCATTTTACCTTAATCTAGACGCTATGTCTAAAGGTGAACCCATCATGAAGTATTTTGGTTGAGTTATGAAGTCGAGTTTTATCCTAACGTATAGCCATGTTCATATGATCCTTCTAAACATGTGATCTCATTTAGCTAGGTTCAAGCAACTTAATGTCATTTTGACGTGCGAAAGTGTGCTAAGCCTACTTAGAGTGGTATCATAGGTCTTAACATAACAATTTTACCTTAATCTAGACGCTATGTCTACTGGTGAACCCGTCATGAAGTATTTTGGTTTAGTTATGAAGTCGAGTTTTATCCTAACGTATAGCCATGTTCATATGATCCTTCTAAACATGTGATCTCATTTAGCTAGGTTCAAGCAACTTAATGTCATTTTGACATGAGAAAGTGTGCTAAACCCACTTACAGTGGTATCGTAGGTCTTAACATAACCATTTTACCTTAATCTAGACGCTATGTCGACTGGTGAACCCGTCATGAAGTATTTTGGTTGAGTTATGAAGTCGAGTTTTATCCTAACGTATAGCCATGTTCATATGATCCTTCTAAACATGTGATCTCATTTAGCTAGGTTCAAGCAACTTAATGTCATTTTGACGTGCGAAAGTGTGCTAAGCCTACTTAGAGTGGTATCATAGGTCTTAACATAACAATTTTACCTTAATCTAGACGCTATGTCTACTGGTGAACCCTGTTAGATTTTAGACAAAGAGATAGAGAGTTTCGGAAGATTGAAGAGAGACTCATGAAAGAATTGAAGAACATAATCGAGTATATTATTCAACATAATTTTACAATGGGTTTGGAAGTCTATATATAGAGGTTACAAGCTTTTCGCAAAGGAAGAAGATGGAGGCTCTTCATTTGACCGTTGGAGAGGAGGTGAGAGACTTTGTGCATCCCTAGGTGGTCCCAAGCTGCGCTTCCTCGTCCCGAGAGATAGTGACTGCTCCTTGGCCTCGGTTTCTACACAAATGGATAAGGTCACATGTTCCACTTATGTCTTCAACGGTCATGAGGTCTCCAACGGTCATATAGTCACACTCCAATTACATCCTAAGTCTTCGTTAGCCTCAAACGCCTTGAAAATCAAGTCGTGACCGAGCGTTGACTTTTATCGGAAATGCGTTGACTCGATCGTGGGTCGTCCGCGGTACGTGTTCCTTCGTACCGCGGTACATGGTCTCTCGGACATTCGGCTTTCCCGCGGTACGCAATCCTTCGTACCGCGGTACTTGAGTTTCTCGGACCTTCGGCTTACCCGCGGTACATGTTGATGCGTACCGCGGGACGTATCTGCCTCGACTCCTTTACTACCCGCGGGACATAAAACCTCGACCCGATATCTGCCTGCGGTACGTACTGACATGTACCGCAGGACCTTAATTTCTCGACCCGATACGTGAACCTCGGTACGTACTGACTCGTACCGTGGTTCACGATTCCTCGATCTGATGGCACTGTCCGATCCGTCTTCTGCTCCGATCATTCTTCCGACCCGATTGACGGCTACTTCCAGCCCGACTATGAACTTGATCCGATAACATAAATCCTTGACCTGATTGATGATTTAATGGCCTTGATAGGTCTTTGATCAATACTCCCCCTCAAGTTTAACCGTCTACATAGTAGATGTTGAACTTGGAAGACCCACGGCCATACCTCATTAAAAAAACCTTAGAGAGAAAACCACTTTGGGACAAAACTCTCTTAAGGGAAAAAGAGTGTACGAGCCGTGAGAAAGGGGACCTTTGATCAAGGGCGAGTGAGATCCACGAGTCCAAGTTTTGGGTATATATGACCACATACCTTGTGACTCGCGGCTTTGGTGAAGATGTCCGCTAGTTGATCTTCACTCTTTGTAAAGCATGGTAGGATAACTCCTTGGAGGATCTTTTCCCGAACTTTGTGACAATCAATCTCAATGTGCTTTGTCCTTTCGTGAAACATAGAGTTGGATGTTATGTGAATGGCGGCTTGATTGTCACAATGCATGGTGATGGGATTTGCTTGCTCAATTCCAAGATCTTTTAGGAGCGCTTTCAACCATGTCAATTCATTTGTAAGATTCTTCATTGCTCTATACTCCGCCTCGGCACTTGAGCATGATACAACCTTTTGCTTCTTTGTTTTCCATGTTACCATATTTCCTCCAATGAAGGTGACATAGCCGGTGGTTGATTTTCTATCATTCCGATCCCCGGCCCAATCCGCATCACAATACCCTACTATCTCGGTGTTGTCATTCTTTCCCATCCAAATGCCTTGACCCGGGCTTCCCTTAAGGTAACACAAGATCCGATCCACCATACTCCAATGGTATTGTGTAGGATTTTGCATGTGTTGACTCACTTGGTTGACCGCAAAGCATAAATCCGGCCTAGTGATGGTCAAGTAGATTAACTTTCCAACGAGACGTCTATATTGAGTTGCATCTTGAAGCGGTTCTTCATTTTTCTCCCCCTTTCTCGAGACCTTGTAGCCATCTTCAAGAGGTGTTTTGGAAGGCTTACAACCTAATTTTCCTGTTTCACATAGAAGATCAAGAGTGTACTTTCTTTGGGACATAAAGAGGCCATCTCATAGTGCGACACACTTCAATCCCTAGAAAGTACTTGAGTTCTCCAAGATCTTTAATATCAAAAACAGATTTAAGATAAGCTTTAGTAGAGATGATACCGTCCTTGTCATTGCCGGAAATGATCAAGTCATCCACATAGATGAGGACTAACACAATACCCTTGTTGCTATGAAGATGGAAGAGTGTATGGTCGGCCTCCGACCTTTTGAACCCACGATTTAGGAGAGTGGTGCTCAGCTTGTGATACCAAGCTCGTGGAGATTGCTTGAGACCATAAATTGCTTTCCGTAATCTCAACACTTTTCCCGATGCAACCTTGTGTTCAAGTCCCGGTGGTGGATACATATATACTTCTTCCTCTAATTCCCCTTGAAGGAAGGCATTCTTCACATCCATTTGCCAAAGTTCCCATGCAAGATTAGTGGCAAGAGATAACACAACGCGAACAGTATGTAGTTTAGCAACGGGTGCAAACGTCTCTACATAATCCTCGCCATATGTTTGTGTGAATCCTCTTGCGACTAACCGAGCCTTGTGCCTTTCTATCTCCCCGGTGCTTTTGAACTTAATTGTGAAGACCCATCTTGAACTCACAGCCTTCTTTCCTGGTGGTAGAATGGTTTCCTCCCATGTATCATTTTTCTCCATAGCACTAGCTTCGACACTTATGGCCTCACACCATTCCTTGGTGTTCTTGGCTTCTTCATAGGATTTTGGTATGTGGTGCTTCTCGATTTTACCAATGTAAGCCTTATGATCCGGAGGCAAGAGGGCAAGAGAACATTGTGCTTGGATTGGATGAGCCACCGCTTCATTGTTATAATAAACTCGTGTGTTTATCCAATTTCCGGGGTCCTTTCTTATCCTTGTGCTTCTTCTTAAGGGCATTTGTTGGGGGTGTTGAGTACTGGAATCCTCATCCACATGACCATTTCTGGTACTCAAATCCTCTGGTCTTTCACCATAGTGGTCGGATACATCCTCTTCCGATGGATTCATTCCATCTTCGGAAATATTCTCTCCCTCTTCTTGTGAAGAGGTTGTTTGTTGAACTCCTTGTGGAGAGGCTACACCATTAGGTGTTTCTTCCTCTCTATTTCCACTAGGACTTGGTGCCACCTCATTTTCCCGAATGGAGTTTCCCAAATGACTAAGAAGGTGCCGGAGGCTTGCCGCCCTATCCGAGGTAGAATTAGCCAAATCCTTCAAACTTTCCCAATCAATCTTCTCAAAGTAGCTTTGGTCCTCCAAGAATTTGACATCCCTTGATACATATGTCCTATTGTTGGTCGGATCAAAGCACTTGTACCCTTTTTGTGTTGTAGAATACCCGAGAAACATGCACTTGGTGCTCTTGGAATCCAATTTGCTTCTTTGTTCCCCTGGAATCAACACAAAACAAACACATCCAAATACTCTAAGGTGATCAATGAATGGTTTGTTACCATTTAGTACCTCAAAAGGCGATGCATCCTTTAAGACCTTTGTTGGAATCCGATTAATGAGATAGCATGCAGCCATAACAGCATCTCCCCAATACTTCTTAGGCACTTTCATGTAGAACATCATGGATCTTGCCACTTCCATTAAGTGCCTATTCTTTCTTTCGGCCACTCCATTTTGTTGAGGAGTGTAAGGACAACTCGTTTGATGGATTATGCCATGTTTGCTTAGATGTTCTCGAAATTTAGTGCTTGTATATTCTCCACCATTGTCCGATCTAAGTACCTTTATATTAGCATTGAATTGATTAGTTACATAATTTTGAAAATTTGAGAATGCATCAAATACACGATCTTTAGATGGAATAAGTGTAAGCCAAGTATATTTGGATTTTTCATCTATAAATGTCACAAAATACTTGAGATTATCCCTAGATGTGCAAGGTGATGTCCAAACATCAGAATGAACTAAGTCAAAACAATTTTCATAAATGGTACTAGAATTCGGAAAAATTGATTTGCAATGTTTTCCCATAATACAAGCCTCACAATTCAAATTGTCAAAGGAAACATTAGGCAACATTAATCCTAAAGCACGAGCATGAGGATGTCCTAATCTAGCATGCTAAACGGCATTTAAACACTTAACAACATTAGAGCTAAATAAAGATAAAATAGGTGCATTTGAGATTGAATCCTCAAGCACATAGAGATCGCCTTGTGTTTCTCATTTTCCGATGAGCTTGCCACTTTTAATATCCTGAAACCAAACTTCATTAGGCCCAAATATTGCATGACAATTTAAATCGGAAGTAATTTTCTTAACGGATAATAAATTGGAGTTAAAATTTGGCATATAGAAAGCTTTAGTACTTTTATCAAATATTTTAAGATTTCCTAAGCCTTGTATTGCTACTTTCTCACCATTAGCCACTACTACATTGCCTAAAGTAGGATTAATATCGTCAAGAAGGCTCGGGTTGCTAATCATGTGATGAGAAGCTCCCGAGTCTACTACTAGACTCCTACTTGGTTTATGAGTAAAGAAAGTGGTACCGGAATTGGTGAGTGAGGCAATAGCTTTCATAAGAGCTTCCAAGTCGGATTTTTTCACCACATCATTGGCCGAGGTTGCCATAGCACTTCCTTCTTGACCCTTTTTAGGTAAGCCTTCCTCTTGACCGGATGAGCTAGCTTGAGTCGGCTCATCTTCTGTCCCTTGAGAAAGGTTTGCCTTGGAGTCCTTTTGAAACTTACTTGGCTTGAGATGTGGATGTAAAATCCAGCACTTGTCTTTAGTATGACCGGTGCGTTTGCAATGGTCACACGTGATGTTCCTTCTTTTATCATCACGTTTGTACATCACCCGATAAGCTGTTGGAAGCTCCTTCCTTCCTCCGAACAAACCACTTGACCCTTGTTCTTTGTGCAACCGAGAACAAATTTCTTCAAGACTTGGCAGCTTCTTGTCTCTTAGAATGTGTTTGATAAGGTCATTGAACTCCGGACTTAGTGTTAGTAGGAGACTGAAGACCTTATCTTGCTCCCTTCGTTCTTGAAGAATTTCCGGATCCATGGTGCTTGGTCTAAGCGCTTCATATTCTGCCCAAAGTGATCTCCATGCACCAAAATGTTTTGAAAAGTTTGAATCTTCTTGTCGGAGCTCATTTAGCTCTTTTTGAACTTCAAAGACTCGGGTAATATTAGTGATGTCACCGAATACCTTTTTGAGAGTATCCCACAATTCTTTTGCACTTTCACAATATGAGTATGCTTCAAGAATTGAGGTTTCGAGTGAGTTTTGGATGATAGCTTTGACAACTTGGTCTTCTTGGTACCATTTGTCTTCTTCATCAAGTTTCTCATCATCATCTTGGACTGCCTCCTCGTCTTCTGATGATGATAATATTTTTGTCGGAGGTTTTGTTCTCACAATGTGCCTCCAATAGCCTCTACCACAAATTGTGGTTTTGGCTGTACGAGCCCACACCAAATAGTTGTTCCCTTTGAGAACAATCGGAATAATCAAGGCCTTATTGTGTTCCATGATTTTCCAGCTATTATCCACCGGATAAAAGAGAGTTTCTTAAGAAAAAGTTTGAAGATGTTGAAGAAATAGAATGGAGAATCGAAAGGAAAGAGGAGAATAAGGAGTTTATGAAGAGAATGAGCGGATGTCTTTAAGGAATCATGAACCTTGCTCTGATACCATGTTAGATTTTAGACAAAGAGATAGAGAGTTTCGGAAGATTGAAGAGAGACTCATGAAAGAATTGAAGAACATAATCGAGTATATTATTCAACATAATTTTACAATGGGTTTGGAAGTCTATATATAGAGGTTACAAGCTTTTCGCAAAGGAAGAAGATGGAGGCTCTTCATTTGACCGTTGGAGAGGAGGTGAGAGACTTTGTGCATCCCGAGGTGGTCCCAAGCTGCGCTTCCTCGTCCCGAGAGATAGTGACTGCTCCTTGGCCTCGGTTTCTACACAAATGGATAAGGTCACATGTTCCACTTATGTCTTCAACGGTCATGAGGTCTCCAACGGTCATATAGTCACACTCCAATTACATCCTAAGTCTTCGTTAGCCTCAAACGCCTTGAAAATCAAGTCGTGACCGAGCGTTGACTTTTATCGGAAATGCGTTGACTCGATCGTGGGTCGTCCGCGGTACGTGTTCCTTCGTACCGCGGTACATGGTCTCTCGGACATTCGGCTTTCCCGCGGTACGCAATCCTTCGTACCGCGGTACTTGAGTTTCTCGGACCTTCGGCTTACCCGCGGTACATGTTGATGCGTACCGCGGGACGTATCTGCCTCGACTCCTTTACTACCCGCGGGACATAAAACCTCGACCCGATATCTGCCTGCGGTACGTACTGACATGTACCGCAGGACCTTAATTTCTCGACCCGATACGTGAACCTCGGTACGTACTGACTCGTACCGTGGTTCACGATTCCTCGATCTGATGGCACTGTCCGATCCGTCTTCTGCTCCGATCATTCTTCCGACCCGATTGACGGCTACTTCCAGCCCGACTATGAACTTGATCCGATAACATAAATCCTTGACCTGATTGATGATTTAATGGCCTTGATAGGTCTTTGATCAATAAACCCGTCATGAAGTATTTTGGTTGAGTTATGAAGTCGAGTTTTATCCTAACGTATAGCCATGTTCATATGATCCTTCTAAACATGTGATCTCATTTAGCTAGGTTCAAGCAACTTAATGTCATTTTGACATGAGAAAGTGTGCTAAACCCACTTAGAGTGGTATCGTAGGTCTTAACATAACCATTTTACCTTATTCTAGACACTATGTCTAATGGTGAACCCGTCATGAACTATTTTGGTTGAGTTATGAAGTCGAGTTTTATCCTAACGTCTAGCTATGTTCATATGATCCTTGTACACGTGTGATCTCTTTTAGCTAGATTCAAAGCAACGTAATGTCATTTTTCACATGAGAAAGTGTGGTAAGCCAACTTAGAGTGGTACCATAGGTCTTAACATAACAATTTTACCTTAATCTAGACGCTATGTCTACTGGTGAACCCGTCATGAACTATTTTGGTTGAGTTATGAAGTCGAGTTTTATCCTAAAGTATAGCCATGTTCATATGATCCTTCTAAACATGTGATCTCTTTTAGCTAGGTTCAAGCAACCTAATGTCATTTTGACATGAGAAAGAGTGCTAAGCCAACTTAGAGTGGTACCATAGGTCTTAACATAACCATTTTACCTTAATCTAGACGCTATGTCTACTGGTGAACCCGTCATGAACTATTTTGGTTGAGTTATGAAGTTGACTTTTATCCTAACGTATAGCCATGTTCATATGATCCTTCTAAACATGTGATCTCATTTAGCTAGGTTCAAGCAACTTAATGTCATTTTGACATGAGAAAGTGTGCTAAACCCACTTAGAGTGGTATCGTAGGTCTTAACATAACCATTTTACCTTAATTTAGACGCTATGTCGACTGGTGAACCCGTCATGAAGTATTTTGGTTGAGTTATGAAGTCGAGTTTTATCCTAACGTATAGCCATGTTCATATGATCCTTCTAAACATGTGATCTCATTTAGCTAGGTTCAAGCAACTTAATGTCATTTTGACGTGCGAAAGTGTG
This sequence comes from Lepidium sativum, assembly GCA_023374145.1. Lineage (NCBI taxonomy): Eukaryota > Viridiplantae > Streptophyta > Magnoliopsida > Brassicales > Brassicaceae > Lepidium > Lepidium sativum. The sequence goes on from JAKUCM010010156.1 coordinate 11,709, forward strand.
CTAAGCCTACTTAGAGTGGTATCATAGGTCTTAACATAACAATTTTACCTTAATCTAGACGCTATGTCTACTGGTGAACCCGTCATGAAGTATTTTGGTTGAGTTATGAAGTCGACTTTTATCCTAACGTATAGCCATGTTCATATGATCCTTCTAAACATGTGATCTCATTTAGCTAGGTTCAAGCAACTTAATGTCATTTTGACATGAGAAAGTGTGCTAAACCCACTTAGAGTGGTATCGAAGGTCTTAACATAACCATTTTACCTTAATCTAGACGCTATGTCGACTGGTGAACCCGTCATGAAGTATTTTGGTTGAGTTATGAAGTCGAGTTTTATCCTAACGTATAGCCATGTTCATATGATCCTTCTAAACATGTGATCTCATTTAGCTAGGTTCAAGCAACTTAATGTCATTTTGACGTGCGAAAGTGTGCTAAGCCTACTTAGAGTGGTATCATAGGTCTTAACATAACAATTTTACCTTAATCTAGACGCTATGTCTACTGGTGAACCCGTCATGAAGTATTTTGGTTGAGTTATGAAGTCGAGTTTTATCCTAACGTATAGCCATGTTCATATGATCCTTCTAAACATGTGATCTCATTTAGCTAGGTTCAAGCAACTTAATGTCATTTTGACATGAGAAAGTGTGCTAAACCCACTTAGAGTGGTATCGTAGGTCTTAACATAACCATTTTATCTTATTCTAGACACTATGTCTAATGGTGAACCCGTCATGAACTATTTTGGTTGAGTTATGAAGTCGAGTTTTATCCTAACGTCTAGCTATGTTCATATGATCCTTGTACACGTGTGATCTCTTTTAGCTAGATTCAAAGCAACGTAATGTCATTTTTCACATGAGAAAGTGTGCTAAGCCAACTTAGAGTGGTACCATAGGTCTTAACATAACAATTTTACCTTAATCTAGACGCTATGTCTACTGGTGAACCCGTCATGAACTATTTTGGTTGAGTTATGAAGTCGAGTTTTATCCTAAAGTATAGCCATGTTCATATGATCCTTCTAAACATGTGATCTCTTTTAGCTAGGTTCAAGCAACCTAATGTCATTTTGACATGAGAAAGTGTGCTAAACCCACTTAGAGTGGTATCGTAGGTCTTAACATAACCATTTTACCTTAATCTAGACGCTATGTCTAAAGGTGAACCCGTCATGAACTATTTTGGTTGAGTTATGAAGTCGACTTTTATCCTAACGTATAGCCATGTTCATATGATCCTTCTAAACATGTGATCTCATTTAGCTAGGTTCAAGCAACTTAATGTCATTTTGACATGAGAAACTGTGCTAAGCCAACTTAGAGTGGTACCATAGGTCTTAACATAACAATTTTACCTTAATCTAGACGCTATGTCGACTGGTGAACCCGTCATGAAGTATTTTGGTTGAGTTATGAAGTCGAGTTTTATCCTAACGTATAGCCATGTTCATATGATCCTTCTAAACATGTGATCTCATTTAGCTAGGTTCAAGCAACTTAATGTCATTTTGACGTGCGAAAGTGTGCTAAGCCTACTTAGAGTGGTATCATAGGTCTTAACATAACAATTTTACCTTAATCTAGACGCTATGTCTACTGGTGAACCCGTCATGAAGTATTTTGGTTGAGTTATGAAGTCGAGTTTTATCCTAACGTATAGCCATGTTCATATGATCCTTCTAAACATGTGATCTCATTTAGCTAGGTTCAAGCAACTTAATGTCATTTTGACATGAGAAAGTGTGCTAAACCCACTTAGAGTGGTATCGTAGGTCTTAACATAACCATTTTACCTTAATCTAGACGCTATGTCGACTGGTGAACCCGTCATGAAGTATTTTGGTTGAGTTATGAAGTCGAGTTTTATCCTAACGTATAGCCATGTTCATATGATCCTTCTAAACATGTGATCTCATTTAGCTAGGTTCAAGCAACTTAATGTCATTTTGACGTGCGAAAGTGTGCTAAGCCTACTTAGAGTGGTATCATAGGTCTTAACATAACAATTTTACCTTAATCTAGACGCTATGTCTACTGGTGAACCCGTCATGAAGTATTTTGGTTGAGTTATGAAGTCGAGTTTTATCCTAACGTATAGCCATGTTCATATGATCCTTCTAAACATGTGATCTCATTTAGCTAGGTTCAAGCAACTTAATGTCATTTTGACATGAGAAAGTGTGCTAAACCCACTTAGAGTGGTATCGTAGGTCTTAACATAACCATTTTACCTTATTCTAGACACTATGTCTAATGGTGAACCCGTCATGAACTATTTTGGTTGAGTTATGAAGTCGAGTTTTATCCTAACGTCTAGCTATGTTCATATGATCCTTGTACACGTGTGATCTCTTTTAGCTAGATTCAAAGCAACGTAATGTCATTTTTCACATGAGAAAGTGTGCTAAGCCAACTTAGAGTGGTACCATAGGTCTTAACATAACAATTTTACCTTAATCTAGACGCTATGTCTACTGGTGAACCCGTCATGAACTATTTTGGTTGAGTTATGAAGTCGAGTTTTATCCTAAAGTATAGCCATGTTCATATGATCCTTCTAAACATGTGATCTCTTTTAGCTAGGTTCAAGCAACCTAATGTCATTTTGACATGAGAATGTGTGCTAAACCCACTTAGAGTGGTATCGTAGGTCTTAACATAACCATTTTACCTTAATCTAGACGCTATGTCTAAAGGTGAACCCGTCATGAACTATTTTGGTTGAGTTATGAAGTCGACTTTTATCCTAACGTATAGCCATGTTCATATGATCCTTCTAAACATGTGATCTCATTTAGCTAGGTTCAAGCAACTTAATGTCATTTTGACATGAGAAACTGTGCTAAGCCAACTTAGAGTGGTACCATAGGTCTTAACATAACAATTTTACCTTAATCTAGACGCTATGTCTACTGGTGAACCCGTAATGAAGTATTTTGGTTGAGTTATGAAGTCGAGTTTTATCCTAACGTATAGCCATGTTCATTGATCCTTCTAAACATGTGATCTCATTTAGCTAGGTTCAAGCAACTTAATGTCATTTTGACGTGCGAAAGTGTGCTAAGCCTACTTAGAGTGGTATCATAGGTCTTAACATAACAATTTTACCTTAATCTAGACGCTATGTCTACTGGTGAACCCGTCATGAAGTATTTTGGTTGAGTTATGAAGTCGAGTTTTATCCTAACGTATAGCCATGTTCATATGATCCTTCTAAACATGTGATCTCATTTAGCTAGGTTCAAGCAACTTAATGTCATTTTGACATGAGAAAGTGTGCTAAACCCACTTAGAGTGGTATCGTAGGTCTTAATATAACAATTTTACCTTAATCTAGACGCTATGTCTACTAGTGAACCCGTCAAGAACTATTTTGGTTGAGTTATGAAGTCGAGTTTTATCCTAAAGTATAGCCATGTTCATATGATCCTTCTAAACATGTGATCTCTTTTAGCTAGGTTCAAGCAACCTAATGTCATTTTGACATGAGAAAGAGTGCTAAGCCAACTTAGAGTGGTACCATAGGTCTTAACATAACCATTTTACCTTAATCTAGACGCTATGTCTACTGGTGAACCCGTCATGAACTATTTTGGTTGAGTTATTAAGTTGACTTTTATCCTAACGTATAGCCATGTTCATATGATCCTTCTAAACATGTGATCTCATTTAGCTAGGTTCAAGCAACTTAATGTCATTTTGACATGAGAAACTATGCTAAGCCAACTTAGAGTGGTATCATAGGTCTTAACATAACAATTTTACCTTAATCTAGACGCTATGTCTACTGGTGAACCCGTCATGAAGTATATTGGTTTAGTTATGAAGTCGAGTTTTATCCTAACGTATAGCCATGTTCATATGATCCTTCTAAACATGTGATCTCATTTAGCTAGGTTCAAGCAACTTAATGTCATTTTTTTATGAGAAAGTGTGCTAAACCCACTTAGAGTGGTATCGTAGGTCTTAACATAACCATTTTACCTTAATCTAGACGCTATGTCGACTGGTGAACCTGTCATGAAGTATTTTGGTTGAGTTATGAAGTCGAGTTTTATCCTAACGTATAGCCATGTTCATATGATCCTTCTAAACATGTGATCTCATTTAGCTAGGTTCAAGCAACTTAATGTCATTTTGACGTGCGAAAGTGTGCTAAGCCTACTTAGAGTGGTATCATAGGTCTTAACATAACAATTTTACCTTAATCTAGACGCTATGTCTACTGATGAACCCGTCATGAAGTATTTTGGTTGAGTTATGAAGTCGAGTTTTATCCTAACGTATAACCATGTTCATATGATCCTTCTAAACATGTGATCTCATTTAGCTAGGTTCAAGCAACTTAATGTCATTTTGACATGAGAAAGTGTGTTAAACCCACTTAGAGTGGTATCGTAGGTCTTAACATAACCATTTTACCTTATTCTAGACACTATGTCTAATGGTGAACCCGTCATGAACTATTTTGGTTGAGTTATGAAGTCGAGTTTTATCCTAACGTCTAGCTATGTTCATATGATCCTTGTACACGTGTGATCTCTTTTAGCTAGATTCAAAGCAACGTAATGTCATTTTTCACATGAGAAAGTGTGCTAAGCCAACTTAGAGTGGTACCATAGGTCTTAACATAACAATTTTACCTTAATCTAGACGCTATGTCTACTGGTGAACCCGTCATGAACTATTTTGGTTGAGTTATGAAGTCGAGTTTTATCCTAAAGTATAGCCATGTTCATATGATCCTTCTAAACATGTGATCTCTTTTAGCTAGGTTCAAGCAACCTAATGTCATTTTGACATGAGAAAGAGTGCTAAGCCAACTTAGAGTGGTACAATAGGTCTTAACATAACCATTTTACCTTAATCTAGACGCTATGTCTACTGGTGAACCCGTCAAGAACTATTTTGGTTGAGTTATGAAGTTGACTTTTATCCTAACGTATAGCCATGTTCATATGATCCTTCTAAACATGTGATCTCATTTAGCTAGGTTCAAGCAACTTAATGTCATTTTGACATGAGAAACTATGCTAAGCCAACTTAGAGTGGTATCATAGGTCTTAACATAACAATTTTACCTTAATCTAGACGCTATGTCGACTGGTGAACCCGTCATGAAGTATTTTGGTTGAGTTATGAAGTCGAGTTTTATCCTAACGTATAGCCATGTTCATATGATCCTTCTAAACATGTGATCTCATTTAGCTAGGTTCAAGCAACTTAATGTCATTTTGACGTGCGAAAGTGTGCTAAGCCTACTTAGAGTGGTATCATAGGTCTTAACATAACAATTTTACCTTAATCTAGACGCTATGTCTACTGGTGAACCCGTCATGAAGTATTTTGGTTGAGTTATGAAGTCGAGTTTTATCCTAACGTATAGCCATGTTCATATGATCCTTCTAAACATGTGATCTCATTTAGCTAGGTTCAAGCAACTTAATGTCATTTTGACATGAGAAAGTGTGCTAAACCCACTTAGAGTGGTATCGTAGGTCTTAACATAACAATTTTACCTTAATCTAGACGCTATGTCTACTAGTGAACCCGTCAAGAACTATTTTGGTTGAGTTATGAAGTCGAGTTTTATCCTAAAGTATAGCCATGTTCATATGATCCTTCTAAACATGTGATCTCTTTTAGCTAGGTTCAAGCAACCTAATGTCATTTTGACATGAGAAAGAGTGCTAAGCCAACTTAGAGTGGTACCATAGGTCTTAACATAACCATTTTACCTTAATCTAGACGCTATGTCTACTGGTGAACCCGTCATGAACTATTTTGGTTGAGTTATGAAGTTGACTTTTATCCTCTCT
>JAKUCM010010157.1:0-14422 GCA_023374145.1 Lepidium sativum
GCCGGTGCAGTTATCTGGAATTGGAATTGCCCCTTAGGAAAAATTGGTTTGGAAATCAAAAAGATTCAAAGTTAGAGGTATTGTGTCGAGATATAGTTAGGAAATGGCTTACACTAGGGGAGGTACAATTGGGAGCTAAATGGGAAACAACAATTCTACAAACTAGATTATTAACAATCTTGCTTTGGCTGGTGCTAGTTGCATTATGTGACAGTGATTGGTTACAATGTGTTCAATCATATCACTGTGGTCTCAATGTGAGAAACAAGGGAAAAATGGAAACGAGATTAAAGTTACATGCCTCAACTAATATCCTTTCTCAGGGGAAGTATAATCTTAAAACTAAGAAGTTTATACAGAGTAGAAGGGTCCGGGTATGCAACCTAAAGAAAATGGGAGAATTTTTAATTCATCGACAACTTCATAAGAATGCATATTTGGATTTTTTTGGAATTGTAAGTCCATATGATCATGTTCTCAAAACTATGGGTACTTGGATGAGTGGTATGGTACTTGATAATGTCTTGGAAACTTTATATTTTGTTGAGAAAATACTTCTTCACAAGATAGGGTATAGAGAATTATGTAAAGCCACTATTGTGGGTCAGCTGCTAACTCATCTTCGGATGTTATATGCAGATTTGGAGCAGAGTGCAATAACCTGCCAACAGTGGAGGTATGCGTCAGTATCTGGTAACATATGGATAATAGTATGGTGGGAAGAAGATGTACTCGGGAAGATAAAGGTCAAATTTTCGAGACTCTTATTTGTTATGGTTATAATATCCTGGGGGGATTTGGCCTTATGGGGTAAAATAATGGCTTCGGTGAGTTTAATGGAACATAGGTTAAGATCCATAAATTCATTAGCAAAATCTAAAAGTGCAAGGTTGTGTTATATAGAAGTGTTAAAGTATTACACAATTTCAGTTACCACTGAGAAGCTTTTCTCTATGCTATATGTCACGCTTAAATTGGAGGCAAGTACCAACTGGCTATGTAAAATATCAAGATGCATTAGCGTTAAAATTGAGTATATAATAGGCCACGAGTCTTGGTGGAAAGTGGGTAGAATTGAGAATGAGAATAATATCTCTGGGATTGGTAGGTATACTTCTATCTGTAGAAAAAAGATTTTGAATTTTCTCTGTTGGACAGAGGAATTTCGAAACAGACACAAGTTGCAGAGTATAGAGATATGATCTATACTATCATATATTTGGTGGAATGAAATTACAATAGTTAAACAAATATCTAAGAGGATAACTTCTTTTCTTTTACCTCATAAATTGGCAAGTTTTTTGATAATCTGGTGGGATAAGGACGCCAGTTCAAATGGGATGCCTACACAAAGAAATATTAAGGTAATGATCTCGACACTAGATAGACATAATTTCAATTCCCTTAAAAATAGGGTAGTTGCTATATTGACTTTGGAATTCAGTTACAATTATGATCTCTGGAAAATATATTATAGTTGTGGGATAAGGATAAGATTCGATTTGAATTTTCAAATACGAAGGATATTCCCGGATCCTATAGCGAATTTAGGGCAATTTTGGAGAGAAAACCCTATAAATACTAGAGTAGATCTCGTTAGATTATCACGAGCTGGTAGTATACTTACTGAGCAAAACGATAATAGGTGGTTTTTAGCAGCAACACAGAGAAATTGGGAAAGTATGTCTCAAACATATGTGGGTAGGAAAATGGCTGAGAGTGGGTCACCAAATAAAGGTATGAAAATCAAGATACCAAAGATAGATAATAGTGATTTACTAAGTCGTTCATCTAAGGTTTTAATGGGGCGTTGCTTAAATCCCCTTACCCATAATGTAGATACTCTACTTTTCCGAATGCCTCAATTTTGGGATTTGGTAGGACAGGTTAGAGGGCTTAATTTAGGAAATGGACGTTTCCAATTTGAGTTTAAGTTAGAAGAGGATTTAAATAGGGTTTTGGAGAACGGAGCCATCAACTTTGATGGCTGGATGGTCACATATGCCCCTTGGAGGGCTATGGCTGGAGCCGATTTTCCAAGTACAATCCAATTATGGGCTAGGTTCACTCTTCCATTCGAATATCGAGTGGAAGAAGTATACAGAATAGTGGCTGAATCTTTATGTAAAGCTATAGAGGTAAATGTGGTAAAGGGAATGGTCCTTGTGGAGTTGCCTTGTTCTAAGCCTCTCGTTTTCTCGTCTGTCCTATAATTCGAGGAGGGTAAAGAATCGAGGATATTAATCGAATATAAGAGATTAGTCGGTTTTTGTAGCCTTTGTTTTAGAATGACACATGAGTCTAGTAAATGTTATAAGGCTAAAAACCTGAATGTGGGAGGCGGGAATGTTGATTCTGGTAAGCCGGTTGCAGCTCCAAAACCAAAAAGTTATAAAGGAGCCGCCTTAATGGGAATTACACAAGGAGAAGGTATAAAACCGGCTCCGATTCTGGAAAAAGGCCGCAGGCGAGGAGTCTCCTCGTTAAGGCCGAGAGTGGAATCAACTAAGACAGTAAGTTGGAATTCATACTTGATCAATTTTCTGCAATGTTGGTATCCTTTTAGAACATTATTAAGACGTTATCTATTGGTTATACTATTGGCTGTTTCAATCTGTACCTTGCAGGTACGAAGATCATTGTTTCAGAAAAAAGAGAAGGAAACCTTGAAAACAGGTATTCTGGAAAATGAGGTGGCTAAATCACCGGAAGCTACTGAACTGGAGAAAGCGGCTGATCCAGAATCAGAAAACAAGCAAGTTTCCGAGACTGCATCACCAATGGGAGACATCTCGGCTGATGATGTAGAGCTAACTCTCAGCGAAGAGGAAGCGGTCAAGGAGGCTGGCGAGATGGATTTTGAGCAGGAAGATACTCTTCATTATACAGAAGAAGATCTGCTGGAAGATATCGCTTTCTGCGAAGTGGTGGCAAACGTAGAGCATATGACTGAGGCAGATCGAGTTAAGATCAATGCTGAACTGGAACAAACCTTGCAAAAATGTAAGGTAACGGAGCAGCCCAAGCAGAAAGGTGGCTCCACCAAATCGACCTCAAAGAATAGTTCACCAATCAGAGGTGTTCGGTTCAAGAAGACTTTAGCTTTAAAAGCGATCTCACCTACGAAAACTCCTAAAAACAAATTAGTTAAGGAGAATGTACCTAAGGATAAGGACAAGAGTCCAATGAAATTTTAGAATTTTTATATGATTAATGTTCTTTGTTGGAATTGTCAAGGAATTGACAATAGAATTTCAATTAGCTATTGAAGAGATATTTGGAAGCGTTTTAAACTAGAGTTCTTATTTCTTTCTGAAACCAAAAATAATTTTCTATTTATGAAAAAAATTCAACTTCATTTTGGTTATAATTTTTTAACTGTCGTGGAGCCTATTAGTAAAAGTGGCGGATTGGCATTATATTACATGGATAGTATGCAAGTGAAAATTAACCATAAAGATCACAATATGATCGATATATCAATGGAGGTGAAGGGCCAAAAAAGTGTTATAACGTTCATTTATGGAGAACCGCTATTACATAGAAGGGAATATGTGTGGGAAAGATTAACCAGAACGGGGATTCAAAGATCAGAGCCCTGGTTGGTAACTGGGGATTTCAATGAACTGGCAGGTAATCACGAAAAACTAGGCGTGTCATTAAGACCTGCTTCTCAGTTTGTAGCATTTAATCAAATGTTGCAGGATTGCGGACTGATTGATTTTCCAAAACTAGGAAACGTCTGGTCATGGCGGGGTATCCGGCAAAACGGAGTGGTCCGCTGTATTTTGGATAAGAGTTTTGGGAACGAAGAATGGAATGACCTGTTCCCAAAATCAGTAGTGGGATATTTATATATGATTGGATCAAGTCACCGCCCAATGGTGGGACGATTCTCAGATGTCGTAATTTCTAAACGGCGTCAGTTCATTTTTGACAGCCGTTGGATTGGGAAGACAGGATTCTCTGACACGGTTGGACTTAGTTAGGATGAAAATAACTCTAATTCACAGTACACCATATTAGAAAAGATACGGCGGTGCCATCGAGAGTTATCAAAATGGCGACATAACACTTCTTCCACAAATAGGAAAAAGATTGATGAATTAAAACAGGCAATAGAAGATTTGAAAAATAGTGCAGTACCAGATCAGATATGATAGAGGCTGCTAATAAGGAATTACGGGAATCCTACTTAGATGAAGAGAGATACTGGAAACAAAAAAGTAGAAATAGATGGCTTCGGGAAGGTGATGAGAACACTCGATTCTTTCATGCTCAAACTAAGCAACACAGAGCCCATAATAGGATTATCGGATTGCTATCGAGAGAGGATATATGGATAACTAAGGAAAATGACATTTTTGCCGAAGTCGAAAGGTATTTTACCGAACTATTCTCCAGAAATGGAGACTCGACAATGGCATTAGACGAATTATAAACCAAAATTACAGATTTTGATAATCATATGTTGATGCGTCCTGCGACGGATTTGGAAGTCTATCAGGCCCTGTTCTCGATGGCAGGAGATAAGGCACAAGGTCCGGATGGGCTAACGGCTTTATTCTTCCAAGATTCTTGGGAGATAGTTAAGGAGGATTTAGTTAAATTGGTAAATAACTTTCTTCTAAATGGCTGTTTTGAGAGAAACTTAAACAGAACAAATTTATGTCTCATTCCAAAAGTCTCGAGACCCATGAAGATGGTAGAATTTAGACCCATTAGCTTATGCAATGTTGCATATAAAGTAATATCAAAGGTAATGTGCTTACGACTGCGCAGGATACTACCTAAGTTAGTGTCGGAAACACAGTCAGCTTTTGTGGTTGGAAGAAATATTTCTGACAACATATTAATTGCCCAAGAAATGTTTCATGCTTTGAGGACGAATCGTTCTGTAAAAGGGACATACATAGCTGTAAAAACCGACATGAGTAAAGCCTATGACCGTGTTGAATGAAATTTTGTTCAAATTCTTTTAAAGAAGTTGGGTTTTAGCGACACATGGATTAAATGTATAATGTACTGTGTCACAAGTGTGGAATATTCAGTTTTAGTAAATGGGGTGTCGGGAGGTAGGATTATACCTAACCGAGGACTCAGACAAGGAGACCCATTATCCCCTTATATCTTTGTCTTATGTACAGAGGTCTTGATTGCTAAACTACGAAAGGCTGAACAGAGCGGTCTTTTAACTGGACTTTCAATTGCCAGAACTAGTCCATCAATAACACACTTGTTGTTTGCCGATGATAGTCTATTCTTTTGTAGAGCCTCCATTGCGGAGACGCAACAGATTTTAAGGATACTTAGAGATTACGAAAAGATTTCGGGACAACAAATAAAATTTTCAAAATCCTCGGTTCAATTTGGCCAGGGTATACCGGTAGCTGACCGATTGGAAATTCATAAGACGCTGGGTATACATAATGTAGGTGGTGCTGGCTCATACTTAGGATTACCGGAGAATATAGGAGGAGCAAAAACGAGAGTTTTTGCATATGTGAGAAACCGATTAAAGGAAAGAATAAATAGTTGGTCTTTGAAATTGTTATCAATAGCAGGTAAAGAGGTGCTTATTAAATCAGTACTCACGGCTTTACCGACTTATGTAATGTCATGTTATCGGTTGCCAAAATTGATTATCCATCAATTGAATGCCGCTATTGCGGATTTCTGGTGGACTAATTCACAGACGAAACGTGGTATTCACTGGCGGAAATGGAAGGTTGTTTGTCAACCTAAGGCCGAAGGGGGTCTAGGGTTTCGGGTTTTCGAAGACTTCAACTCCGCACTATTAGCTAAACAATTATGGCGACTTATAGATTATCCGGACTTGCTATTTAGTAAAGTTATGCGAGGTAGATATTTTAAAGATATAAGCCCGTTAACAGCGTCAACCGGGGCTAATCCCTCGTATGGATGGCTGAGCATTTTATCGGCACGAACATTAGTGAGGAGGGGTGCGATCAGGAAAATAGGGGATGGGTCACATACAAAAGTCTGGGTGGACCCTTGGATCCCAGATGTAATACCTCGACCGGCTCTAGAGGTACCTGTTAATCTCTACCCGCATCTTACGGTGGATCAATTTATAGACCACAACACGGGTACATGGAAGGAGATCTTAGTGAGGCAGTATTTTGACCCAATGGACGTTCAATTAATATTAGGAATTCTGATTTCACGCAAGTCACGACAAGATTTTTGGGGCTGGCATTTTACTAGGACGGGAAGATACTCTGTCAAATCAAGTTATCTCGCGGATGAAGAGTTCTCCCAGAGGGCCATGCTAAGTTTCGGACCAAGTTTTCGAGCTTTATATGAACAGGTATGGCGAGTAGACACTCCGAATAAGATTAGGCATTTTTTATGGCAAATCTTATCTGGGAACATAGCAGTTAAAGGGAATATGATGACTCGGGGGATCCAGTGCGATCCAACGTGTTCACGATGTGGAGCAGAGAAGGAGACCATCAACCATGTCCTTTTTCAATGTCCGCTAGCTATACAGACATGGGCATTATCCGAGATTCCATCGGCCATAGCGGTTTTACCGGGGGAATCTATTTGGTATAATCTGGACTATTTATTCTGGAGGCTACCGGAAAGAGGTGACATGAAAGTTTTTCTGTGGCTGATTTGGCACCTCTGGAAGGCACGAAATGAACATTGCTTTTCGAACACTACAAGCGATCCGCGTAACATTATTACACGGGCCTCAGGAGAATTTGTAGAATGGATGGAAGCTCGGACTACTGTCTCGATACCACGCTTTCGAATACTGCATCAAACCGGGGAATATAAATCAGACTGGATTTTCCCATCTACAGCCACATCAAGGTTCACGGGTTACAAGTGTTTCGTGGACGCTTCCTGGAAAACGTCGGACCTCAAATCGAGGGTAAGATGGTTCGGATTTCGAGATTCAGTAGAGGGTGTTTGTTCCGGAGCAAGGTGTATTCATAGCAGCTTATCAGCGCTACATGCAGAGATCGAGGCGGTTCTTTGGGCAATGGAGTCAATGATAGCAATCCAAGATTTGGAGGTGGAGATGTCGACAGACTGTGAGACGGTGCTCGAGGTCTTCGCAAAACCGGAAGAGTGGCCAGCTTTTCTTCCTTATCAAGAAGATTTTTCACGACTTCGCTCTTCATTTTATTTCTTTTTGCTTTTTACAATTCCACGCATTCTCAACTACAGAGCTGCTGCTCTTGCGAGGTTTGTTCGCGAAACGGGCTATAATTGAGTGTATTCGGACTATTGTGCACCAACACCTTATATGAGATTCTCGTTGACAAAAAAAAAAGTAGAACCATAACAAAAGTATAAATCCATTAATCGTGTAATTATATCAGACATTATGGATCTGATGCGCAAATTATGATATAAACCTTGTTTCTAAGTTCTAACAGTTGGTAAGTGGTAACACTTTAACAGTTGGATTGTTAAAAAGCTATATAAGTTACTTAAATTTCACAGAACGAAATTTTTTAATTTGTTACTCAAAATTCTTTTGTTGAAAAAACTCGGTTATCAAAATCTGACATTAGAACTCAAATTTGTTTTTCTTTTCTATTTTAAAAGTCTAATATATGCCGTATAGACCACTCCAATTTATGGTTCATTTGGTCAACGAGTTCCATTCATATTCCTAAGTAGTATTATAGTTTAAAATTACCAGTATAGTCTCCTTTTATATATATAATTAGTATCATAGTATATAATAAGTTTAATTACAAATATGTATAGTATATTTTTTATAATTTTTTTGTCAAGATATATAACTTTCTTTCAACCCAATCAATTTGGTCTTAGTAACTAAAATAAGATGCGTATAAATAATGGTTTATTAATGAGCAAAGATTAAGAAGATAATAAAGATAATTAAGACAGGATTGCTCCCAAGAATTTACAGTTTAAGTCCTCCATATTTACACAAATCACCGATCAATCTCGTTTCTCGTTCTGTTTTTTAGTCTCCCTCCCCGCAAAAAGCTTCATCTCTGATTTGAAGACGCTTGATCAAAAAATCTTCCTTTAGATTTCTGACTTAGGGTTTTACAGAAAGTGAGATTACACATAGATCAGATTTTTGAAAAAAATGGGTAGTCCTAAGAAGAACGAAAAGAAGGGCTTCTTTGCCGCCATGACCTCTGGCTTCTCCACGTTCGGAAGCGCCATGTCGAGATCCGTAAACGGGTCAGTTTCCTATGAATTCTTCTTATATGATTATCAGAATTTTACACAATAACTCAAATTTTCTCTCTGTATGAAACGCTCGAGACGTTTTGAATCTCTGTGATTGTTGTTCACTTACTATTTTCGTTTTCTTTTTGATTTTCTGATTATTGTTGTGTTATCGAATCTTTCTGTGATGGGTAAGCATATTGTCTGCTTTGATTCTTCAGGTCTTTCATTTTGCTGAATTTTATATTGGAAACTTGGTTATTCTATTATTAATTCTTCACTAGTCAATTAACAGATCAAAGTTTGTCTTGGTGTAAAATTTTCTACAATATTGGCTAATGTCTTAGTTACAATCTAGTTAGTGAATTGTGTGTTATGATACTGAAGGTTCTCTGACTATACATACTGTTTCAGGTTGCTTACTTATGAAGGAGTCGAGGTCATTAATCCAGAAGGTGGCAAGGAAGATGCAGAAGAGGAAGCTCAGAGAGGAAGGTGGAAGGACGAGGTAAACTAATTGCCTGATTCTAAAGATGGTGTCTTGATACTTCTCCTTCAATTTCTCTATGTTTCTTCAAAATTTTATTTTGTTTTTTGTTTCTTGATCACAAATTCTTACTTGATACTTGCTGTAACTTATTGTTTTGTGTTTAACAGGAACGAGATAGTTACTGGAAGATGATGCAGAAATATATAGGTTCGGATATTACATCAATGGTGACTCTTCCTGTTGTTATATTTGAGCCAATGACTATGCTCCAGAAAATGGCGGAGGTTAGTGTTGTACCTTGTTTGCGTGTGTTTTGTAAGTTTTGTTGTTGTTTATTTGTGCATGGTTTAACATTTGCAACAAATTTCACAGTTGATGGAATATTCCTACCTGTTGGATCAAGCAGATGAATGTGAGGATCCATACATGCGTTTAGTGTATGCTTGTAAGTATATACTTTAAAACTTGTATCAGACTTCCGACTTTGTAAGATTCTTAAGATATCTTTCTTTTCTTTTCTCATGGTTGTATGTGAATTTTTGTTTAGCATCATGGGCTGTATCTGTTTACTTTTGCTACCAACGAACTTGGAAGCCTTTCAATCCTATTCTTGGGGAGACATATGAGATGATCAACCATGGTGGGATTTCCTTTATTTCCGAACAGGTGCAGCTATATGTTTCGCTGTTATTCACATCATGATTAATGCTAATTCACAATAAGTTTCGATATTGATTCATATAGTAAGTTACTTTGCGTTATTTCAGGTTAGCCATCATCCCCCAATGAGTGCTGGTCACGCTGAGAACGAGCATTTCACTTACGACATCACATCAAAGCTGAAAACTAAACTATTGGGTAACTCTGTTGATGTTTACCCTGTTGGAAGGTAATCCGGTTCTTATTTATGATCTGCTTCTCTCACGCATAGGTAGAGGCTCTCTTTATTATTGAAAACTTTTTGGTGCAGTTACTCGTTCCGTTAAATAGTTCTCTGCAACTTTCAGAGATGAAATGAAGGAACTAGACTATTATTCAATCTTATGTAATTACGGCAGAAACACAAAATGTTGTGATGTAACTACTGTGATAGTATCTGTTCTGTCTTAAGTTTTTCATCTAAGCACATGCAGCCTGTTTAATGCCTTGCAGAACGCGTGTAACCCTCAAAAGAGATGGTGTGGTTCTTGATTTGGTGCCGCCTCTCTCTAAGATTCACAATCTTATATTTGGACGAACATGGATTGACTCACCCGGGGAAATGGTCATGACAAATTTAACCACTGGAGACAAAGTTGTACTCTATTTTCAGCCATGTGGTTGGTTCGGGTAAATTACAACACATTTCTCTATTCATTTACCCACTTCCAAGATTATATATTTTCCTGTATTTCCAACATCCTTATTGATTACAATTTGCTACCTTGATCATAGTGCTGGCCGCTATGAAGTGGATGGCTATGTTTACAGTGCAGATGAAGAACCTAAAATCATGATGACAGGAAAATGGAATGAGAAAATAAGCTATCAACCTTGTGATGCTGAAGGGGAACCCCTGCCTGGGACCGAGCTTAAAGAGGTCTGCCGATTGTTTTCCGTTTTACATTGTTTACCGGAGTCTGGACTATGCAAGATTCCGTATAATAATGCTTTCCCACCTTGGGATTATGACCAACATTCTTTTGCTCTTTAACGTTTGCTTGTGCTTGGCTTGGGTTTTTTATTGCTTCCTTCAGGTGTGGCATTTGGCAGATGTCCCCCAAAACGACAAATTTCAGTATACCCACTTTGCTCACAAGATAAACAGCTTCGACACAGCTCCTGCTAAGCTCTTGGCGTCAGACTCACGTCTCCGTCCTGATAGATACGCCCTTGAGCAGGGTGACCTTTCTAAAGCTGGTGCCGAAAAGCACAGGTTCTTCATCTCTTCTTTCTTCTTAACCACTTTTTTGTCCCAAAGTTTAAGTCTTTTAGTTCCCATTGTTCCTATAACATTTCTCTCCAGCATAGATCAAGTACATGATCCAGAGTGTTAAGTCACTTGCATTGGACAAAACTGATCATATCTTTGAACTAGGAAAGATACTATGAGAATGTCTTTAATTAAATGTCATCAGTATTACTTGTTACTTTTTTTTTGGTTTTAGATTACTTGTTACTTGTTAGATTATACTAAGTCATACTGTTATGCTTTAAGTTCTTTAACTGTTATTATATCTCAGCCTAGAGGAGAGACAAAGGGCGGAGAAGAGGACCCGAGAGACAAAAGGCCATAAATTCACTCCAAGATGGTTCGATTTTACTGATGAGATCACATCTACGCCATGGGGGGACATCGAAATATACCAATACAATGGGAAATACACGGAACACCGAGGCACAGCAGAGAGCTCGAGCAGTGCCTCTAATAAAGAGGACCTCAAATCAATCGAGTTTAATCCTTGGCAATATGGCAATGTATCAACCGAATGAGGTAATTGTTCAGACTTGAATATAGTCTCTCCAAACGTATGTTGTTATTTCTGGATACCTAATTTTCTTACACTTTGTTCCAGGGTGAAAAAATTTCCGATTATGTGGTTGGAGTGATAAAACATAAGACGTTGTTTGTCTTATTTGTATCTTTGTTCCATTTCGATTCAGAAGTAATTGTGTTATCCTTTGAATAGAGATGTTGACTTTACATACTAATTTGTGGTCAAAGTTGGCTCTACATTCTTATCTCTTCGTTTTTAGTTTGAATAATATATGATATCAATGCAATTTTGATAGATATTAAAAATATGGATGTGTAGAATTAAAATATTTTGACTATAGAAGCAGAATTAGTTTTATAAAAATAAACATGATTTTCTGGCCGATATGCTTTGATTACTCTAGTGGCTGCTAACCTTGTTCTTTTGTCAACTAAACTTCATAATTTAGGTTTTAGATACGATTTTTTGGAGAATTATTTTTAAAAGTATATAGAGAAGAAGAAGAATTAATATATGTAAAACTTGAAGTTATATTATTTGTTTGGGTTCAAAATTTGTAGTTATTTTAATCATTTTGATTATGTAATTAATATTGACGAACTTTAGTATATCTTCATCAAGCCACTGGTCTTGTCCATTATTTTGAAAAAATGGCATATATTATAATTAAATATGAGCCGCCTTGTGAAGTGTACCATCTTTTAAAGTGGATATGAATCATCTCTTTTACGTCAACCATGTCTCCTTAATTTTCTTCTTACGTCAAATGTATTTATCTCTATTTCTTATGCTTTGATTTTGTGTAAGCAATAAAAAGGAGACAAAAGATGTAGATATATATAATTATTAAGAAAATTAAATGAAGGAAAAGGAGATAATATGTATGAGTAGGAGCAATGACAAGATTGTTGTTAGGTTCATTGATACTCTCAAGACGTCATGCAAAGTTTATGATACGTTTTTGTATCCCACACGAGTTTTGTTTCCGCCTTATTCATAATATAATTTCCCATATTTTTAAGTATTTTTAAGAAATTGAATCTATCAAAAAAAAAAGATATTCCTCGTATTCCGACTGATGCCCAATCTAGTAGTATCATAACCAAAATTCAAATTACTTTGTTACTATTGTAAAGTTATCATTTAAAATAGGTGGCCAATGACTTTTCATCGATCTTTATAAAGCGTTAATTAATAATTAAATCAACTTTATCTTCCTAGATACTTAATAATGTTTAGGGCCTATTATTTATTTCATCTTATCCTTTCTAAGGATAAAGGTTGGGTGGTTTCGAAAATTTTATCCAAAACAATATCACTATTCACCGAAGAATGTATAATATATATTAGAATAATAACTAAAACAATAAAGATTTACGAGGTTCTTTTAAAGTATATCATAAGGAACTTTTTTGTTTGTCCATGACAGATTATATTGAGCCACAATTGATTGGTCAATTAGTCAAATTCATATATAATGTAAGCGTAGGATTTGATTCATGGTGTGCAAATGAACTATCTTAAGTGGACTTACTGCTGATCACTAGACTAAAAGTCATTTGCATATTATAAGGGATTTTTTTTTGTCAACTAGCCTACTAGCTTTTAAATCCCACTCCTACAACTGCAGGTAGGGGGGTTCGATCTCTGGTGCCATGAAAATTTGTAAAGTGACTACACCACTTGGCCACCTGCCCTCGGCAAGGGATTTAGAAAATGAATTTTAGACGGGGGTTATTATAAAAAAATTTAGAATAAATTTTGGACTATAGATTAGATTTTGTTGATCTAATTGAAAAAAAATTATTTAATATATATATAAAGTTAAATTTTGTTCTCTCTATAAAGTGTCACATCATCAACTCATTTTTTGTAACATTGGGCCACAAATGGTTAGCCAATTAACCAAGTTCTTGCAAATGCAAGCGGGGGGACTCGATCTCAGGATGTGCAAGTGCGTTTGCCTCTTATGAACTTACCACATGCCACTAAGCTAAATACCACGTGCGTCATCGCCTCATTTAAGTTACTATCTTAAATTTTAAATCTTCATAATTAATCTACATCTTAATTAAAAATAAAGTTTATTAATTTACTTCATATATACGAAAAAACATAATGGACATCCCAATATACATATATATATATATGTTGTCCTATAAATCAAGTTCCGACATAATGTAGATAGTAGAATCCGATCTCTAGATGTGCAAATACGCATATCTTTAGTAGACATACCATATGTCACTAAACCAAATGTCACTTGCATATATATAATGTTGAATCTTGTTCTCTTTTTAAAGTGTCACATCATCAACTCATTTAAGTTATTATCTTAAATTTAAAATCTATAATACATAATTAATCTACATCTTAAAAGAAACTTTATTAATTCACTTCATATATATGAAAACATAATGGTCATCCCAATATATATTTATATATATTACTTTTATCAATATTGGCTCACAATTGGTTGTCCCATTAGCCAAGTTTTAGTATAATGTAAATAATAAGATTCGATCCGAAATGTATAAATGCTCATATAACGTCCAAAATTGTTTTCTTCTTATAGTATCACCTCGTCAACTAATTTAAGTTACCATAATATGCAGATTATATGCATGATCCATAAACAATACTTTCACAAAATGTTATAATGTTAGGTAAAACAAAATTAGTCTTAGTAATTTATTTGATTGATGTATATTTTTAACTTCTCATATATCCAAATAAAATAGTAAATTCATACTTATTGAAACCACGAATCAATGACAAAGAATAGTGATAAATTGAGCTTTAATACATTGTTTTTAACTCTCGATAGAATGACAAAGAATGTTGTATGGTTACAGCTTACAAGTTAATTCCATAACCTCGATCTTTTAACTTTATAAACTTTTAATAATTTAATATTATGAACTAATCTTAGAGCATCTTTAATGGTAAACTTCATAGGAGTCTCTTACCAAAAAAAGAAGTGAACCCATCCAGATTGGCTCTTTTTTTTGTTTTTTTTAAATTGTTTTTTGGTAAGAGACCCCTATGAAATTTACCATTAAAGATGCTCTTCGGATTTTGTTTTCAAATAGTTATAACTATATGGTCTCCATATATATAACTTAATTATAATATATGAGATACACGAGTTAGTTAATAAATATATATGATATTTTTGTTATTTTGTAATAGAAGTAACCACAAATTTAAGCTAAGTACTTCAAATTTAATTTTTACATGAAACTAAGATTCAAAAATAATAAAA
>JAKUCM010010158.1:0-26091 GCA_023374145.1 Lepidium sativum
GCTCCACTCTGAATCACTAACAGCCGAAGCAAATAGTCCAAATTTGGTAAAGCTGACAAAACTGATTTTATCAAAACCTCTTTTACCAGCTCTAGACAAAAAATCTCAGTCGACCCAATTACATATGCGGGATTGCAACTTCTCACCGTACAAAAGCAAAAACTTTGGATTTTGCTCCTCCTAAGTTCTCAGGGGAGACCTAAATATGTGCTTATCCCTCCCAGTTTTGTGATACCCAAGACTTCCAGAATGTTCAACCTCAACCCCTCAGGAACCCCATGACCAAATTGTATGGATGATTTCCCAAAATTTATTTGTTGGCCAGAAATCAACTCATACTCTTTTAAGATCAAAAATTATTTGTTTGGCCTTCGTCCATGGTTGCCTTACAAAAAAACAAGCTATCATCTGCAAACAGAAGATGCGAAATTGCCCGGACTTTCCGAGCTATGGGTAACCCAGTAAGCAATTTAGTTTTCTCCGCGAACTTAAGTCTACAAATTAGCCATTCTGTGCATAAAATGAAGATGTACGGAGACAAGGGATCCCCTTGTCGTAATCCTCTTTTTGGTATAATGTTACCCCCCGGAACACCATTAATAACAACTGAATACTCAACAGTTATTAGGCAATACATAATACACTTCACCCAGCGATCGCAAAAACCCATTTGTCTTAGCATAACTCTGACAAAATTCCATTCCTAACCTATCATAGGCTTTACTCATATCAGTTTTGATAGCCATAAACTTATCACGAACTGAGCCATTTGTACGCAAAGCGTGAAAACATTTCCTGTGCAATTAAAATATTGTCAGATATTAATCGCTCAGGGATGAAGGCTGATTGAGTTTCTGAGATTAAATTAGGTAAAAGTCTCTTCAATCAGAGGCATAAAACCTTAGATAACAGCTTATAAACTAACATTACACAGACTAATCGGCCTAAATTCAGCCATACTAGTCGAGCGTCCTATTTTTTGGTATTAGACAGATATTAGTCCTATTTAAGCTCTTCTCAAACACCTCCCCCTTGTTAAAAAATTATTAAACTAAAAGCAGCAAGTCCTCTTTTACTGTTTCCCAAGAATGTTGGAAAAACAAACCAGTCATTCCATCCGGGGCCTGGTGTTTTCCCCGAATCCATCATAAATAGAGCTGTTTTCAATTCCTCCCTAGTTAATGTTCTCATCAGCCATTGATTATCCAATTCAGTGACTTTGGTTTCAATAATGTCATAATTTACCCTTGTTTCCCCCAAACTGGTAAATAAATCCCTAAAATACCGCGTCGCTTCCTCAAAGAGATCTTCCTGTTTGGTCACCCAATCTCCCTGGAGATTTAGTAGGCCCCACAATTTTATTCCTAGCACGACGTTGTTGTGTCTGAGCATTGGAAAAACTTGGTATTTTCATCACACTCCTTTAACCATTTATTATGGCTTTTTTGTTTCCAAAAAGTTTCCTCCTCTAAGTATGCTTGTTTTAGATTCATTGTTGCCTCTAAAATCTTCCTCGGATCGTCATTCGAGGAATTTTTTTCAATCTTCCAGGACTTTCTTCAAATCATCCAATTTTCTACAACCGAGAGATACACTTTTACTTCTCTAATGTGAAATCTCCCGACGGGCATATTTTTATCTTATTGGCAAATGACCATCATTTGTCATTGATGGTAGATGCCAACTCTTGTCCACAATCTCCTGGAACCCCTCCTTACCAGTCCATCTCTTATCAAAAACAAATTGCTTTTTCCTTCGATAAATTTGGTCCGCAAACCGACCACCAATCGGTCCTATGGTTCGATCCAATCATCTCGAGGTATTCCACCGCTGATAGCGGAAATAATTCGTGCCAATCCCCATTTCCCAAACGCTTTATCCAACATACAACGTATGATCCCATTGTGTTGAACACTACGCCAGGACCAACTATTCCCAATTTTCGGGAAATCAACTAGACCACAGATCCTCAGCATCTGTTTAAAATTCAAAAATGACGAGGCATTCCTCATCGCTCCCCCCTTGCTTCTCATGATTTCCTGTCAGTTCATTGAAATCCCCTATCACCAACCATGGCCCAGATCTAGAGCTTCCCATACGGGTTAATCTTTCCCACACATAATCTCTGTTCCTTTGTACCGGTTCACCGTACAAAAAGGTTATAAATATTAAGTGACCTTCCAAATTAATTGAGATATCAATCATATTTTTATCCTTATATCTAATGTCAACACCATAATTATCCGGTAAAAGAGTGCCAAACCCCCACTATTTCCAATTGGTTCGAATGTAGACAAATTCTTATAGCCTAAGTGTAATTGTATCTTTTCCAAAAACATAAACGAGTTTTTTGTTTCTGACAAAAATAGAAACTTCGGCCTATGTTTTTTCCAAATATCCCTAAGGTAGTTAATTGTAATTTTATTGCCAATTCCCTGGCAGTTCCAGCAAAGTGTATTTATATTCATATCACAATTCTTAATTGGTGGACCATAACGCTGTCCATAATTATATGTGTATTAAATTGACTATTAATTCCAAATATGGAATAAGCCCAAAATCTTGACAAAATTAAAAGGCCCATCTCGGATCCACTTTAAAAAATGGGAGGGACCCTTCCAAAACCAATCTAACCAAACCCATGGAGAAAAGCTCATATAAGACCCTACCTGTAACCTTAATCTCATGAATACCAACATTAATCTTGGGATAAATCCCCCATCTTAACCAAATATTCTGTCCCCTATATAACCTTAGATAGTCTATATCGAATTGTATGAAACGAGTTACATTCAAACCCAACACCATTAATTTGAAAGCCAATAGAATTAAATTAAAAACCAGCAGAAATACAAATTTTTTTATTAACTCCCCAATATGGATTCTGTCCTGAATCCTTTATTATTAGGCAACACCCTAAATAAAAAACATTACCAACTAAAAGACAATAAACATAGAAACTAAAGCTTTTTGGAGCCTTGATCTAGCTCCTTTGTCTGCACCTCTTTATTCTTAGTCATCCGTGGTGTTTTCCTTGGAGACATGGTTCCCAATAAAGTCATCTTTTTTGTACTTACTCCCACGAAGAGGAATATCCTTTTTTTATAGCCTTTCCCAATCCGACATCTATTGAGACCCACTCTGTCTTCTTTACCATTCTGCAAATTGGCAAGAAAAGCTGCATGAATGTGCTCTTCTTCCTCGAGTGTCAAAGGTTGTCTGTTTGGTACAGCCGCGTTTGTATCTTGCACAACTCGCGATGTATCATCCTCAAATTCCCGTTCAGCCGTGTGTAGAACCTCCTCCAGAGATTCCCCCACTCACCCACTGCATATCTTCCTCAGCAGTATCTGATACCTCCAAGGTCAGATCTGTTACGACAGGAAGAACCGAGTCCAAATCCCCCTCCAGCAACCGTCATCCCATCTGCTAAATCGGGCATGTTAGCCACATCATTATCCGCTGTTCCTCCTACTGTATTCTGGAAGAGAGGCCTTCTGACTTTCTTCCTAGAATCCACCAGCTCACTTCTATCCCCTGCAACTTCCTGAATATGCAAGTTTTTAATTAGATTATCCCTGTAATACAGATATAGGTAATTAAATTTATTTAACCATACCTGATTGCTCTTCGCTACCGGAACCGAATCAGCCGTAATATTGCGGTTTCGTTTGCTCCCTGCATTAGTTTCCTTAGAAACCGGAACTCGATTAATGCCCGAAATTCGTTTTCCCCCCAATTAAGCCCCCTTTAAAGCTTTTATTTTTCCCAGCAGTACTAACTCCTCTAGTACCTAAGTTTAATGATTCTTTCATTTCCTTTTTAGCCTTGTAACACACACTAGTGTCATGTGTCATTCTGTAGCATAATGAGCAATACCCCTACCAACCTCTTATATTCAAACATCACCTTGGATTCCCCTACCTTCTTCAAACTCCAAGATCGAAGAAAACACTAAGGGTTTAGAACAAGGGACCTCTATTAGGGGGGAACTTGACCCTTTGTGACATCAACATTGATCACTGATCCTAAAGAACCCGCAACCACCCTATATACTTCCTCGACCCTATACTCAAACGGGATCCCCCGTTATCCTAATCCAAAGGCGAATTAGACTAGGATAGTCCGCATCTGCCATAGCTTTCCATGGAGCATATGCAACCATCCAGTTGTCAAAATTCACCGACTCGTAATCTAAGACATTAAGCAGATCAGATTCTGACTGGAACTCGAATTGGAAACGACCATTACCCAAATTTAGCCCTTTAACCTTTCCTACTAGACTCCAAAATTGGGGCATCCGAAATAGGAAAGTATCCACATTCTGGATCACCGGATTTGAACAACGCCCCATCATAACCTTAGAACTACGAGCTAAGAGCTCAGAGTTATCTATTTTAGGAATTCTGATTTTCAAAACCCGAGACTGTGGCGAACCCTCGCCATTCTTCCTAACTAAACCCGACTGAGACATTGATTCTCCCTTTGAGGTCCGGAAAGAAATACAGAAAAGAGAAGACTGCTCTTGACAACAAACGTGATCGAGAAAGTCTTTTTATAATAGGTATTGACCTTATTTAATTTAATTAAGTTCCTAGATTCTAGGATTATTCGCAGCCTGTAAAACAGGATCTCTAAAAAACCTAAAATTTTGAACTTCTTCTTATCCAAACAGCTTAATTCATAGCTTAATTCTCCGAAGTTTTTAAGTTCAAAAGTTAACAACATCCAAGCAATAACAAATTCAAACTCGGAATGTAACTCTCTTAAAATATCTAGAGAATAAATAATCACCACATAAAGCCTAACTAAAAAATACCTTTTTAGTCGAAACCCTCTTGTATTTACCCTCCATTCTGCTATATTTCTCCTCCAATTTAGGAGTATAACAGCCAACGTACCACCTACAAGGGAATTCAAATCTTGTGTTAAATACTAGATATCGATGAAGCAATCGATTCCTCCAGTTGTCTGGACTATAGCTATACCCATTCAATACACTCCACACTGTGATATTACTAAACCCCTGATGACTCCCAAAAATCCAACTCTGCATATTTTCCACACTGTTCAATACTGACAGAACACCATTTTCCATACTATTTACGACTCTGCAAAGTCCAGCCTCAACCTTAGACACCTTAAACAAACTACAGATGTAGCTATCAAACTTCTTCGACATTATTATTTTATTATTAGTTGACATTCGTCTGCAATCCTTAACTAATCCTATGATTATCCCCCAATTAACAGTATTATTAAAGCTGTTCATTTGCATAAGTGAACTTATCCCAAAAATTCCCAAAAACAGGACCTCAGAATAACACTCATGTCGCTTGGCGAACAAGCAGAAAGACTTACTGCAAGCACTTGCTACTGAGGGCGTCTTTAACCTTCCCTTATACCCGTTTGTCGAACCTTCCACCAAGGTTAAATTTACAATAAAATATAAAATTTGAATGAAAATATTTAAAATATCACATCCTTTGACATTATCTAAAGTGTGTGAAACATTATTCAAAAACAGTAAAGAAGCTAAAACTTTGGTAGACGGATGACCAAAGACGTTGATGCCATAGAGAAGTTGTAGACTCCTTTACTGCAGAAATCTATGAGCTTTACCAATAGTGACTCCCGTAAATTGGTACACTCCCTCTCTCTCTTCACCAGCTCTTAATCACGACTCTTAATCACGATCTTCATAAAATGGTCATGTAACATACACAAAGTATCAGTGAATATCGCAATGCAACCACTTTGTTTGATCATCTTATGAATCGAAAAAGTGCAATTAAAACTCAGCACATATAAAATATTACGCAATGTATATTGAACATTCAAAACAAGACTACCAACATGAATGGCCCGAGATGCACGGCCATCTGGGAAGTGAACATCCGAACTCAAAACCGGATGCATCTCTTGCAAGAGAGTTATGTCTCCTATCATATGATGAGACGCTCATGTCTCAAGAAAAATATTAGTAAGTGTACTTTTACCAGAAACTCGAGCTATTTGAGGTTGGTGACGCCCAATTTCTTCAGAGGTAACTTTCTTGTCACACATAGAAACCAAATGTTGTTCATCACGAATGACTCTAGAGTAATCAGAGGTCAAGTAAGGAAAGAGATCTTGATTGATCAACTGAAAATGAAGAGACCCAAAACTCAAACAAGAAATTGTAAACTCGACTGTCTTCCTTTTCCTTTTCCAAATCTGTAGTGGCATCACATATACAAGCAGGAGAAGTTTGAAGATTCTGAATTTCCTCCCAAAGCTTCATGAAACGTCCATAATATTTGAGAACCGTTTGTCCATTCTGCTTACAATTGGTGATTTGATCACAAGTAAGTGTCGTTTAACTGAAATTTTGACAGAAAAACGATCCTTCAACGATTCCCACAGCTCTCGAGCATCGCCAACATGAGTTACAGTAGAGCGTATGATGTACCTCGTTTTGATCAATTTTTAGTCCTTGATTTCTATGGTTTTATTGAGTCAAAGTACATGGTTTAGAGTCTTTTAGTCTGTTTTAGAGTTTTTTCAAGTCATAGGTCACATTTGGATAAAATGAGCTGTTTTGATTAAAAACGAGCATATGGAGTGCAAAAACATGCGGAAGCGTCAAATGTTTGTCTTCCTTTGAAAGACTTCCCACCATTGGTTGACGCCACAACAATGGGTTTTATATATTTTTATGTTTGAGTTGAGAATTGGTTGAATGTATGCCCATAATAGTTTTCTGATTTGATTTCCTATTTCTTGATGAATTCCCGATGCCTAATGCGTTTATTTATTAGTTTTACATCATTTATTGTTTTATTTATTTTCCATCATTATTTGAATTGTTTAAATTAAATTGTGTCTAAAGATTGAAGTGTAACCATTGGTCTTCATGGATTTCATGGATTCGATCCTTAAGTGCTACATCGATTCGATATGCACAAGAGGTTAAATTGGTAAAGTTGACCTTGTATCAATTTTGACACCATTACCGGGGACCAATTGTGTTGCCTTTGATCTAAGACTGAACTTTAGTCTAAGATTTTCTTTATCTTTTTTTTTTTTTACTTTCTTCTTTGAATCAGATGGAGCCACTGTTTGATGAGAATGAGAAAGCAATATAGGAGATTGCTAGACTCCTCTATGAAGATGAAGCTGAATATGAGAATTGGGTTGCTGAAAAGAAGGTTCAGGAAAAGGCTGTTGTTGAAAATGTTAAACAAGTAAACTCACCTAGTCTAGAGATTAACTTCATATTCCCATCAAATGCATTTTGATCCTCCAAGTCATTCGAGCATCAAAGAAAACTTTAAGAAATACTTTGTCATTGTAGTAACTTGCTTTGATGAACGTGTGGTTCTGACAATATTTTGCCAATTATCATTCTCTTCTAGTATATTGTCTATTGTGAAAACATGGAGAGGATGAAAGGTGCACTAGCTCAACCTTTCGATTCTAATGACTAACATCTGATATCCAAGTCAAGCTAAATCTGATATTCTAGTATATTGTCTACTGTGAAAACATGAAGAGGATGAAAGGTGCACTGAGTGGGAGGCAACCCACTACTCATTTTCTGCATTTTTTGTTTAATGTTTTTCTTGTTTTTGTTTTTGTCTCTTTCAGGTAAGAGAAATATGGCCAAGATGCTTACATTAATCGATCTACCTCAAGATCGATCGATCTGTGGGAATACAATAGGTTAGCGCATGATATGGCAATTGACCAAGGGACTAGAGATCGATCAATCGATCCACTGACGATATGCATTAGTGCACGACTTGGCGATCGACCTCACCATGAAAGATCGATCGATCCACATGACATTATGCCTCTGCGCCCAACCTTCAGCTTGACCTCATCATTGAGGATCGATTGGTCCAGCTCTACAAGCACTTGAGATCGATCGTTCCACTTAGAGATCGATCGATCCGAATGCTCAGGTCGTTTCAATTCTCAATTATCTTCCTTTGTATGCTTGTGATATTTTTTACGTAAGTTGTTCTTCTTTCATATTTATTTTCACACAGGGACGGTATGAAGTAAGTATGGGGGAGTACACTTCTGGTGACTAACGTGTTTTGTTTCTTTTGTTTTCGTTTTTAGTCTTTTTGTTATTTTAGTGAGTCAGTTTTTGTTTTATTGAGTCAAAACCGTTGTAGGGAAATATGATTTTTTATAGGAATAACCACATTTTCAGGAATTTAAGTGATCATTAGTTCAAGCTTGATAGAGATCTCGACATTACCCATATCCTTTTGGGTATTTGAAAAATATCATGCCGATTTCACACCTAACCTGATTTAGTATTTTTGTCAAGGGGTTGGTATGCATCAGATCGGGTTCTCTTTTTACTACAATGACAGATTTTCCTGTTTGAGTATAGTTCCCCTCTCCTTATCATTTCAAGTATTCATTTAACAAGATTGTATGCATTGTTAGTAGATTGAGAGAAAGAGTGCTTCATGACGCTGTTATTTGCTTAAGTAATATTGATAGTTTGAGAGAACCTCCGATGACGCTACCCTTTGCTTAAGTATATTGAGTAGGCTGAGAAGAACTCCAATGACCCTACTATTGCTTACACCCTTCAAGTTGCCGAAAAACCGACCAAACCAACATTTGAGTTAGTTTGCAATGAAAATGGAATAAGTGGAAAAAAAACATATAGAAGGTAGTTCTGAGACTGAATGAGAAACCCATGTGTCTTTTGATCGATATTTCCTTGATGAGACTGCACTTAGATTTCTAGAAAAGTCGGTGTGGTGCATTCGAATTGCTCATTTGGATTGTGGAGTTAGTTTGAGACATATGTAAAGTCTGAGGGAAGTACAAAGTGGTCTCGATTCTGTCAGGTATTTTTTCATGTGGCTTACTAAAGAAAATGTTTTTGTGGTGTATTTATGATAGAAGGAGTTTCTGCATTTTCTAACTTTTTTCCAGTCTTTGTTTCCCTGCTTGTTTGAGAACAAGCAAGAAACTAAGATTGAGGGAATTTGATGTACCTTATTTTTATCGGTTTCTAGACCTTGATTTCCATGTATTTTTGAGTCAAAAGACATGTTTAGAGTCTTTTAGTCTGTTTTAGAGTATTTTCATGTCGTAGGTCACATTTGGAGAAGATAAGCTGTTTTGAGTGAAAACGAGCATATGGAGATGTAGAATCATGCACAAGCGTCAGAAATTTGTCTTCCTTTGTAATACTTTATACTGTTGGATCAAGCTTTTAGACACAAGATAGCCAAATGAGTTAGATTTCATTTGGAGGTGGTTTAAGGGCAATCAGACAAGTGGTTAGGAAGATATTACGTTTTTACCAAAGATATGTCATTCTGGTCGAGAATAGACGAGATCGACTGAACCGCTCATGGATTGACCTGGTAAAAGAGTCGCCGGACCTGCAGATCAAGCTGTCCATAAGAGACTGACTGATCTGACCCTGTTTCGCAGGATACCCTTAAAATTTCTATATTTCGCTTGGTTTAGCTTATTTTGTAGTATAACGAGTTGTACCTATAAAAACTAAGTTTAGCCACCTTTTAGAACAATTCTTTACTTTTATTCAGCAGCCACTTTTAGTACCTTTAGAGAGATGACTTCATCCTCCACAACTCTTTGGAGAAAATTTCATAACCGTATTCTATTTCAATTCAGTTTATCATTATGTTTATCTATTGTTTTTCTTTGTTTGTTCTTTCTGCTATGTCTGAGTAGTTCTCTTATCAAGTTTAGGATTTTCTATGGATTTAGGGATTCAATGACTTAGGAACAAACATGGCTAGATTTTGTGTGTTCTCCGTCTATTGATGTGTTCAATGCTTATGTTAGACTGCTCATCTAGTCTATGATCTAAGGTTTTTTAATTGTCCAAACGCTTGTTAGATGTCTGAACTAGCTTAGATGAACAATTAGTCCTTAACCAACGAAAGTTGATGTTAAGGCTAATTGTGGACGTATCACACCAATTTGGTAATGTGTATTTAGATCTCTTTGACCAAATGACAATTTAGAATTTCTACGTTGGTAGATATAGTAGTCGACTCCACAATAGTGAGTGCTATATTTTTATATCTAAGTCAAGAATTGGTTGAATGTATGCCCTCAATAGTTTTCTGATTTGATCCCCTATTTCCTGATGAATTTCAGTTGCATTTATTTATTAGTTTTACATCATTTATTGTTTAGTTTAGTTTCCATCACTATTTGAATTTCTTAGCTTAAGTTGTGTCTAAAGATTGATAGTGTAACTATTGGTCTTTGTGGATCGAACCTTAAGAGTTACATCGATGCGATACGCACAATAGATTAAATTGGTATAGTTGACCTTGTATCAGTGTATCTTCGGATCAATAGAGGTTTGGATCCATCCAACAATCATTGAGTTTGCAGTAGTCCAACGACTAAGATCTGGATCTGTAGTAGGCTTAAAGTTGTGCTTGTAATGAAGCCAATTTTCTGCTAAGTTTGAAGAGAGTTGTAGATTTCAGTTGCCCATTCCGAGTAGTTGCTATCGGTAAAAAGGACATGTGTGATTAAGGATTCAGGATTATCAGAGGGGTAAAGGATGTAGGGTGACCGCGGAACAGTTACAGTAAAATCAGAAGAAGCCATGATTGAAGAGATATCGTTCAATCAAAATAGAAGAAGTGATACTCTGTTTTAGAAAGTGAAAAACAGAGCACGAGGAAGAAGAAGAAAATTGGGGTGATTAGGTTAAAAATCCCTGGCTCGATACCATGAAAGGATTTGGGTAAAAAGGTGCTTGTATTGATCATATAAGTTACATATGTATAGTAAATATAGAATGACCTAACAACCCCAAGAAAACAAAAATGTTAATATATCTAAGAATTTACATTCTTCGATCTTAATAGAGGAGATCCGCGAAGTTAACGTTTTCGTGGACGAGTATGAGGTCAGAGGAAGGTTAATCTCAACACCTTTTGAACGAATAACAGAGTCAAGCACTCGTCGTATTCATGCTGGTGTTTAGGCGAGCTCGTTGAGATCAAGAAGAAGTAATGATCTTATTCTCATCGATAAGCCTCTGATGCATCCTCAGGAAGAAGTAACGTCGTTATTACAAGGTCTACACCTAAACATATCTGATCTTGAAGATCTTATTGCCACTCATATCAATAACGCCTTTCCACTGGGCACTGATCAGCTGGTGTTTCTTGACCTGGTCTATCTTCAAAATCCTATCCTTGCTCAGCGATTAGACAAACAAGGTCGAGCTAGAAGGATTCTTATGGTGTTTTTAGGCTCTCTAGAATACTACAAAGAGGTTTGTATTCTCAAACCCTCAAATTTTCTTCTCTGAGTTTTTTGTAGCAAGTTAATTGGAATTATTAATTACTCTGAAGGGTTTTGATTTCAATCCTCTCTTGCTGCCCAAGAACACTCAACAATTGCGTTTTGATAATAATGTTATTGTCTTATCTCAAAAAATCCAAGATCAAAGTGATCCTTCATCACTTCAAATCATTGGTAAGTTTCTTGCTTATCACGTCATCATACACTGTTACATTTATTTTAAATCCCCTTTCGACTAAAGCGGACATATGTGGTAAGAATTAAGAAAAATGTTTAAAACTAAAGATAGTAATGACAACCCCAGAACCGCGAAGATAACATTTCTCATGCCGCTATGATCGGCTTCTCAGTCTATGTAACATACTGAGGCAACATGGAATGATAAACTACCCTCCGTCGTCTTAAAAAGTGTTCATCAGTTTTGGAGAAGCAGTTAGAAAGAAACCTAGTTAGCTCTCTGAAAACACATTTAGAATCGAACCAAATTTCAGTATCTGCAGAGTATGAGACGAAGGAGGGAATCAAAGAGTCAAGTGTTGCAATAGTGATCTTCTCACCCAAGTACCCTAAGTTATTAGAGTGTCTTGATGACGTCTATGAAGTCAAGAAGTTTATGGATGTAGGAAAGATTGATCCCCTCCCTGTTTCTTACAACTTGAAGGCTGTAAAAGTTAGGAAATGAAGGGATGGTTCCTTAATAGGCTTCTCAAGATAGAGGACAAAGTGCGTAAAAACGTCCATAGGAGAGATGATGAGTCGATACCTAAAACCGAAGTGAAAATCTGTGGTTGGAGAGAAGCTCTCTTGTCGGTTGCCTCAAGACCAGGTCTGAGCTATGAACAAAGCTATATAAATTTATGCGTGTGTGTGTGTTTTCTACTTTCTCAACATTAGTTCTTCGCTACGGAGCTTTCTTTTTTATTTTCAGAACCGATGACGTGTTCGTTAATGATGTGATGGTAACCAAGGTCAAGGAACTATTTGCATCTATGGAGAGACAAAGGAATAACCCCAATGGTCTTGTAGTAGAGAGGTCTCTAATGCATGTGCGGGAGACAGAAGCAGCAACAACAGTTGCCAATTGCCTTGATGATGACTTATTCTACTCCCTAACATCGTTCTTACAAGTTCTAGACCTTGAATTTACAGACATCAAAAGCTTCGCAGAGATTCCCAATGGTCTTGTATCTCTGAGCCTGAAAGAACACACAAATCTAGTGTTCCTCAGTATCTGCCTCATTCAAATTCCTTACAGAGGTTTCTCCGCAACCATAAATTTTTTAAATTTCAAGCATCTTTTATGTCTAATCATTACATTCTGTACGCAGTATCACTCTACAGGGTTCCGCTTCAGGTGCCATCAGATCTGGCGAACCTAAACCGAATTCTGATAAATCTGCGTAATGGTCTGAATTCTGATACACCGACCATATTAAATAAAGTATGATTTAGGCATAAACATTTTATCTTAAACTTAAATTGACAAAAGATACAATTTTGGCAGAAATACATGCTTTGAGATGGATTCGGTTGCAGACGGCAATTCTTCTTTGGTTACTTGGGTATCAAGTTAGGCCTTTGTTTTGTTTTCCTTCAAACAATCAATAATATGGCCGGACACATAACTTATATGCGTTTGGCCATTGTTTTCTTCACTTTTCCAGTCTTGAATCTTTGTCTATTATTCAATAGATTATATTTTATCCCTTTCCATTTCATGTTTTACTTATAATCCAAGAAATGTATTAGTAAATAAGAAAATATTCCATGTTCACAAATACCTAGCACGGCAGCGGATGTTTCGTTATGTCTTACGTTTTGGGAACGTTTCCGTGACAGGGACGTTATGGGGACAGTTTGGGAACGTCTCCATCGCGTTTTTAAAATTAGGGACGTTGAGTGGTTTTTGGGTACGGTCTGTTCTAAAGATAAGGACATTTTTGAGACGTTTCAAATATATATTAGAAAACTAGATTAGTTAAATAAAATTTTCAAATAAACTAAAAAAAAGTTAAATTTGTCCATTTAGTTTCATTTAAAAAGGCAAAAAAACACTAAGTTTTTTTTTTGTCAACGGAAAATTATATTGGGCCACAACTGGCCGGCCCAATAGCCAAATTCCTACATAATGTAGGCGGGGAGATTCGATCCCTGGTTGTGCAAATGAGTTGCCTGATGTGGACTTACCGCCTGCCACTAGGCTAAGAACCATTTGCAAACACTAAATTAGAAATTTGTCATTTTTTTGTAATTTGCCATTATTCTTATTTTCTTTTTGTTAATGGGCTGCAAAACACTAAGTCAGGATTTGGTTTACATCCATAACAATCTTCGTTTTTTATCAAGGAATTTCAATGAACCAAGATATGGGATGTCGGTGGAGATGACTTTGATTCCAAGGAAAGTGTAGGATTTTTGGAGTTGGATAATCTCACATTAGATGAACGGGATTTGGAAAATGAGTTGATTCAAGACAATTGATTACTTTTATCTTTTATTTAGTTGGAATTTATGTGTGATTTTAACTATTTTTATTGATATTTTATGAGACTTATATATATATTACGTACCTATGCTGTCCACGGTTCTATAAATTTTGAGTTTTGCCGTTTTAAGTCCCCTTTCTCGTCCCTGTTTTCAGTCATCGTACCCGTCTCGATGCAACTTAGCTTCTAGAGTAGCAACGGTGGAGTCACTTCGTCAATGGGAATCGGTTCTTCCGGGAAATTGCATGGGACAATTGTCCCCGGTTTCTTTTCCGGCAACAGCTGATATGGCTTCGGAGTTACTCCGCTGGTTTAACCTGACATTTCCGTACAACTCCAAAACACTTTATCAATTTGTAATTGTTTTGGTTTATATCGGTTTAGCATTTCGATTAGTTTGGTTTGTATATATACTTGTATAACTTGACCAATTGGTTCTTGTGAAATTAGATTTGATGATTTTGTGTTTCTAGAACATTACGAATTATGTTATGGTATGAGAGCTTTCTCGCTCAATCTCTGAAAATCTCTTTCAAATTTCTCCAAATCGTCATTGATTCGGTCTTCTATCTTCGTTTTCAACTGTAAAATCGATTTCATTGATACAAATCGAAGTCAAGATGGTGCGAAAAGGAGGAAAAGCCAGAGTCAAATCCATTTTAGGAGATGAAGATGTCGATCTTCAATTAAGCCGTGAAATCTTCTCTCCATTAGAACCTGAAGTTCCGATAAGGCGACAAACTCAAAATCGAGCTGAATGGGAGCTCGAATCATTCGACAACACTCACAGTCCATTCTTTTTGCATTCTGCCGATCATCCAGGTTTACACATAGTCTCGCATGTATTAGATGGAACAAATTATAACAGTTGGTCTATAGCGATGCAGATTAGCTTAGATGCAAATAACAAATTAAGTTTTGTTGATGGAACTTTGCGATGACCTGATATAGATCATAGATCATATCGGATTTGGAATAGATGCAATAGTATGGTGAAATCGTGGATTTTAAATGTGGTAAATCCTGAAATATATGGCAGTATTCTTTATTATGAAGATGCATCCGAGATGTGGAATGATTTGTTTCAGAGTTTCAAAGTTAATAACCTTCCGAGAAGATATCAGTTAGAACAATCAGTTATGAGTCTTAGACAGGGAAGACTAGGATTAGCTGCTTACTACACTCAGAAGAAGACAATTTGGGAGCAACTTGCCAATAGTAAATCCAATACAGGGAAGAGATGTCATTGTGATCATGTAAAGGAACTTCTTGAAGAAGCTGAGACTAGCAAGGTGATACAATTTTTAATGGGGCTTAATGATGACTTCAGAAACATTCGAGGTCAAATACTCAACATGAAGCCAAGGCCGAATCTTAGCAAGATCTATAATATACTTCATCAAGATGAATTCAAAGAGGAGTTTCTATTCGTGAGCATTCAAACAATCAGGCAACAGCTTTTGCTACTCACTCCAATACTGATAATGGGAACAATATCTTAGCATTTGGAGGACAGAGTCAGAGACCAAAATGTTCTCATTGTTTGAAAAGTGGTCATACTGTAGATAAGTATTACAAGTTACATGGTTATCCTCCAAGACATCTGATGAAAAACAAGAAGACTCAAGGAGCAGATTCAGTGGTAGCTGCAACACTTACTTCACCACAACACGATCCGACTGAACATTTATCCAAGGAGCAGATTCAACATCTAATATCCTTTTTAAGTTCCAAGTTGCAGTCTCCTAGTATTACACCTAATCTAGATAGTTCTGTAGCTTCGACTTCAAATACTGGTCTAGTTATCTCACAGATATCAGGTACCTTTCTGAATCTTTACTCTCCTCCTTATACTAACATGTCAAATTGGAATATATCTTCAGAAACTGAGTTGTCTAATAGGAAATGGGTTATAGATTCTGGGGCGAGTCATCATGTTACTTATATAAGAGGCCTTTACACAGATTACACAACCTTAGAGAGTACATTTGTCACTTTACCTAATGGTTTCACTGTAAAAATAGAAGGGTCTGGTTACATTCAATTGACTGATGACATTTCTCTCCACAATGTTCTATATATGCCTTCCTTTAAATTTTACTTATTAAGTGTCAGTGTTTTGACTAAAAGTCTTCCTGTCAAATTTTGTTTTACTGCTGATTCATGTTACATTCAGGATATCACTCGGGGATTGATGATTGGTCAAGGTAGAGAAGTGGGAAATTTTTATATTCTGCATATTAATTCTGTCTCATCTACTTTACTTAAGTCCAATGGGAATCATAAGGATCAATTAAGTACTACTTATTTATGTTCTAGCCTACATATAGATTACTCTACATGGCATAGGAGGTTAGGACATCCAGGTGGAACTAAAATGGATTTGTTATCTTCTCTGTTATCTTTGCCAAAACATCATGATAAAAGACATTCTACTCATTGCCATGTATGTCATTTATCGGAAAAAAACGATTATCTTTCTCTGTTAGAAACAATAGATGTGGTACACCTTTTGAGTTGATTCATATTGATACATGGGGACCTTTCTCTACTCATACTGTAGATGGTTATAGGTTTTTTCTTACAATAGTCGATGATCATAGTCGTGCCACATGGGTGTATTTGTTAAAGCATAAGTCTGATGTTCTTACTGTGTTTCCTGGTTTTCTTAATATGGTTGAAACTCAATTTAAAACGTGTGTACGTTCTGTTAGGTCTGGCAATGCTCATGAACTTAACTTTACAAAATTATACTTAGACAAAGGTATTAAGTCTTTTCATTCATGTCCTGAAACTCCATAACAGAATTCTACGGTTGAGAGAAAACATCAGCATCTATTGAATGTAGCTAGGGCCTTATTATTTCAATCAGGTATTTCATTAGAGTATTGGGGTGAGTGTATTCTTACAGCCACTTTTCTTATAAATAGGATTCCCTCTCCCATTCTTCATAATGTTTCACCTTATGAAGTTCTATACTCTAAAGTTCCGGATTACATGGCTTTAAAAGCTTTTGGTTGTCTTTGCTATAAGTCCACTTCCTCTACACACAGAACAAAATTTGACCCTAGAGCTCGTGCTTGTGTCTTCATAGGTTATCCAGCTGGGTATAAAGGGTACAAAGTCTTAGATTTAGAGACACTCAGTTTCTATTTCTCGACATGTTCAGTTTCATGAGGATATTTTTCCTTTTGTTTCTTCAACTCCTACAGAAGATTCAAAACATTTCTTTCCTCATTTTCCTTCATCACATTCTATGGATGCTTCTGTCTTGCCTCTGCAACCATCCTCTGATGCTCACCCTTCTCAAGTTGAGACATCTCTGAAACAATTGACTCCTTCTGAGTCACTTGTCACTCGTAACAGAAAACTTCCATCCCATTTCAAAGACTTTCATTCTTATAATACTACTAGTACTGATATTAAACTAACCACTCCATATCCACTTCAAAACTATATTTCTTACTCATATCTATCTGAGCCTTTCCATGCTTTCATTCACAACATTTCCTCCACGAAAATTCGTACTCACAATTCAGAGGCTATGAAACAGAAAGTCTGGTGTGATGCTAGGAGTCTGGAAATTGGAGCTTTTCAAAGAACTGGTACATGAACTCTTTGTCCTCTACCTCTTGGGAAGAAAGCAGTAGGTTGCAAATGGATATTTACAATTAAATATCATGCTAACGGCACTATTGAGAGGTTCAAATCCCGGCTGGTTGCAAAAGGGTATACTCAGCAAGAGGGTATTGATTACCTCGATACTTTTTCTCCTGTGGCTAAGATGGCTACAGTGAAGCTTCTTCTTTCTCTTGCTCCTAAAATGAAATGGTCCCTTACTCAATTGGACATTTCTAATGCCTTCTTAAATGGTGATTTGGACGAGGAGATTTATATGAAGCTTCCTCCAGGGTATGCTACACTTCAGGGGGAAACTGTTTCACCTAGTACTGTGTGTAGGCTCCATAAATCCATTTATGGTTTAAAACAAGCCTCACATCAATGGTTTCTAAAGTTCTCCACTACTCTACTTCAGCTTGGCTTCTCTAAGTGTTATGGGGATCATACTTTATTTGTTCGCAGTTCTGCTGATGCATTTTTGGTTGTGTTAGTATATGTCGACAATATCTTGATTGCCAGCACCAACACTTCTGCAACTGATGCTTTGAAGACCCAGCTCAATTCTGTTTTTCAGCTCCGAGACCTTGGTGTTCCCAAATTTTCCCTTGGTCTTGAGATTGCTCATTCTGCTGCAGGTATCTCTCTCTCTGTCAGCGGAAGTATGTGTTGGATCTACTTGATTCCGCAGGTTTTACTCATTGTAAACCTTCTACTATACCCATGGAGCCTAATCAAAAGATGTCTAAGTCTGCTGGCCAACTCCTTGATGACCCTAAAACATATCGGAGATTGATTGGTTAACTTCGGTATCTGACTATTACAAAATGACTCAGTTGCAGTATTATATTAAATGAGCAAAAGACCAAAGACTCAATTATAAATTATCTGCCTAGAGCATTACAACAATTTTCTGTAGAACAACATATTTACTTTTGCCACTATATTGAAAATTGGACATGAAAGGTATTAAACTTAATCTGTGTTGATGTGAAATGTCTAGAGAAGTCTACGAACTTACTACAGGTTGTACGGATCAAGTGACCTATGTGCACTTTCATAAACATTTTAAATTTCAAGGCCAGCCTTCCACAATCATGGACCTATGTAAACTTCTCAACCGTGTGGGAACTTTGTTGGTTTGACTTGAATACTTGACATCTTACAGTATATTATCTTCTAATCAGATTTAGAAAAACAAAAAACAAATAAATCTTCTCCTTCTTCATTTTCTCTGCAATCAACCTCTGTGTAACTACGGTTCAATATCCATATTTTAACCATAATCCAAATGATGAACTCTTCTGGATCGGGGAAGCCTCAACTATTCATCAGTTTCAGGGGTAAATCTCAAAGAGACAACTTCGTAAGCTGTCTTACGCCAAAATTACAGCAGATCAGCGAAGTCAACGTTTTCATGGACGAGCACGAGATCAAAGGAAGGCCAATCGCAACACTTTTCAAACGAATCAGACAGTCTAGTATAGCAGTCATCATCTTCTCAGACAAGTACCCTGAGTCATGCTGGTGCTTAGACGAGCTCGTTGAGATCAAGAAGCAGATGGACAAACGATATATTGTTCCCTTTCCAGTATTCTACAAAGTAGAACCTGATTCCATCAAGAAGCTGACTGGTTACTTCCGTAATACTCTTCTCAAGACAGAGGATGACTTGCGCAAGAACGTTGATCGAAGTAGCCGCAAGTCGATACTTGAAACAGAGGCTAAGATTTGGGGATGGAGGCAAGCTTTAGCCTCTGTTGGTAAAAGATTGGGGATTACTTATCACCATCGCAATGATAATGCTTTCATTGATGATATTGTGGTTGAAGTTAAGAAACTATTAGACCATATTTCTTCTCCAAGTAATGATCTTATTTTCAGAGATAAGTCTCTGATTCATCCTCAGGAAGCAGTAACATCGTTTTTACAACGTCTAAACCTAAATGTATCTGGTCTTGAAGATCGTAGTGCAACGCCATCCACTCATCTTAATGACGTCTTTCAACTGGACACTGATCAGCTGGTATTTCTTTACCTAATCTCACTTCATAATCCTAGCATTGCTCACCGAATAAGGAATCCAAATCTAGCTGGGAAGATTCTCTTGGTGTTGGTGGGGTCTCTACAATACTACAACGGGGTTTGTTAACTCAATCCCTCAAATTTTCTGCTCTGTGTTTTTGTAGCAAGTTAATTTGAATTATTACTCTGAAGGGTTTTGCTTTCAAACCTCTCTTGCTGCCCAAGAAACCTCAACTATTGCGTTGTAATAACAATGTTATCGTCTTATCTCAAGAAATCCAAGATCAAATCTATCCTTTATCAGCTCAAGTAATTAGTAAGTGTCTTGCGTATCGCGTAATTATATCACTCTGTTACATTTATTTAAATTCACTTTGGATTAAAGCGGACAGATGATACAAATGTGGTAAGAAATAGGTTTCAAACTGCAGATAGTAATGAAAATCTTCGGAATTGTCTTCGCCAACATAACCTAGATGCTGCTTTGATCCACCACTTAATCATACGTAACACACTGAAGCATTACTCTCAAAGCGTGTTCATCAGTTTTGGAGAAAAGCAGTTAGAAATAAACCTGGTGAGCTCTCTGAAAAGAGAATTAGAATCAAGCCAAATTTCAGTGTCTGTGGAGTATGAGGCGAAGGAGGGGATAAAAAATTCAAGTGTTACCACCAAGTACCCTATGTTGTTAAAGTGTCTTGATGAGCTGG
Organism: Lepidium sativum; assembly: GCA_023374145.1. Taxonomy (NCBI): domain Eukaryota; kingdom Viridiplantae; phylum Streptophyta; class Magnoliopsida; order Brassicales; family Brassicaceae; genus Lepidium; species Lepidium sativum. The sequence goes on from JAKUCM010010158.1 coordinate 20,159, forward strand.
TTGAAATCAAAAAGCTTATGGATGCAGGAAAGATTGATCTCTTCCCTGTTTTTTACAACTTGGAGGCTGAATCAGTTAAGGAAATTAAGGGATGGTTCCGTTATAGGCTTCTAAAGATAGAGGACGATGTGCGTAAGAAAGTGGATAGGAGTGATGATGACTCCATAATTAATACCGAAGCTAAAATCTGGGGATGGAGACAAGCTCTCTTGTCCATTGCCTCAAGACCTGGATTGAGTAATGAACATCGGTATCTATATAAATATATGCATCTGTGTGTGTGTTTGTTTGCTTCTTTGTCAACATTAGTTCTTCACTAGTGGGCTTTCTTTTTAATGTGCAGAACTTATGCCGTGTTCGTCAGTGATGTGGTGACCAAGGTCAAGGAATTATTTGCAACAAGGGAGAGACAGATAATAGAAGCAGCAACAACAGTAGTAGTTAATGATGACTTATTCTACTCCCTAACTTTGTTTTTACAAGCTCTAAACCTTGAAAACACAGACATCATGACAGGCTTCAGAAAGATCCCAAATGGTTTCGTATCTTTTAGCCTAATCGATCACACTAATCTACTGTTCCACAACTTGAGTTCTCATGAAAATATGGTCAAATTTCAACAATCTGAATGATTCAAGTCTCTTACAAAGGTTTCTCCGAAACCCTAAATGTCTGTTCTTAATCTCAAGCAACTTTAGTAGCTACTCATGACATTCTTGACCTAATTTCACTGTGCAGGGTTTTGCTGAAGCTACCATGAGATCTGGCATGCCACCTCAGTTGCCATAAGATCTGGTGAGCCTACTGCTCTTGTCTCCCCATTAGAATCTATCGAATTTGAGCAATGATCTGATATATCCACTACATTAAATAACCATAAATGCTTTAGTTATTCATACTTTATCGTAAACTGAAATTGAAAACTGATACAAATTTGGCAGGAACACATGCTTTGAGATGGATTCAGTTGGAAACACGACGCTTAGAGGCATATCTTCTTTGCTTACTTGGGCATCAAGTTAGGCCTCTGTTTTTATTTCTCTCAGATGATCAATAATATGACGGAATATGTAAAAAGATATGTGTGTTTGATGTTCTTCACTTTTCTGTTCGTTAAATATTTCTGTTATTCAATAAAATCTGTCCCAAAAATTCCTTTATATTTATATTCAGTGAGTCATTTTATATTTTTCCGTCAATAAACTTCACGTTTATTACTGTCTCCTCTGTTCAAACAAAGGAATCCCTAAAGATTTGTGGACTGCGTTATCACATATTATATCATTTGGCCAAAATGAATAAGACAAAGGAAGATTAGTTGACTAAAAGATATACACTAAAAGAACACAGTGGATGGGAATATTATCTGTTTCTGTATATGAGTTATGACTTAAAGACCAAAGACTACATAGTAAACATCTAAAATAATGCATCACAAATAGTTAGAGGCTTAGAGCTATAGCCTTACAGTAGATTAAACTGTAATATCTTAATTACTAAATACATGGATCCTTAATGTCCACATTCGGACTGCGTTATCATATAGTAAATATATAGCTTTTCATTAAATGATAAGGACATAGAAAGTTAGTTGACAAAATGAAATATTGTAAAGAAGACTCGATTGATGACCAACGGGTCTTTGGTTTATTTGTTTTTTTCGTCAACAAAATTTACATAAAAAAGACATAATTTATAGCCAAATTGTTGTAAGTGCATAGAAAGGAATCTGAACTCACTGCATGTTGTCAAACTAGATAAGGGACAAACGAATTGAACCATTTGCTTCTTGGATTTTAAATGTGGGTGTTTTTTATATTTGATTAATCATTCCTTTCTTTTTTTCTTAGAGGTTATTGTTAAAAGAATTTGGATTACAGTTTCTAATGTGATGGAATAAATCTACTATCTACGTATGTAGTTTTTTATTTGTCAACAAACAACCATTGGATCGACAATAAGATCCGATCTATAGCCTAAGTTCTCCAAAATAGAGCATGATGGGATTTAAATTCACCACCTTATACCTAGTTAAATTAGAAACAAAGCAACTGGACCACCTCTTTGTTTCTTGACATCTATGTGTGTAGTTTAATCAACGAAATTAAGACAGAAGAATCAACAAAAATTATTTTATTGTCTTCTCCATCATGTAGGTTGTTTGACTAGGAGATGATGCAAGGAAGGATACGAGCATGTGTACCATTTACTCCAACTGAATAACATAATTTTCTAAATAGTGAGAAGAAAATTCATCTCAATGATGTTAATATTTTAAGAAAGTTAGACTGTGATGGCAATGTGAATGTGTTCATCGACAACCTCACAGGACAACGACTCGAGAATCTCTTCGGAAACATCCATAAATCAAAGATCGCTATTGTGATCTTCTCCAAAAACTACGCAGAGTCAGAATGGTGTTTGGGAGAGCTTGTAGAGATCAACAAATGCTATGAGACGGAACATCTCGCAGTCTTACCCATCTTCAATAAAGTAAAGGTTTCAAGCATAAAAAAAAAACGAGTGGAAATTTTGGGGAAAAGTTTCTGGTTTTGCAGAGCTCTTTGCTTGCTGAAGAAGTGGATAAGACGAAGATTAAGAATTCGTTCCAGGATCAAGAGTTGGAAGAATGCTTTAAAGATGGTCACAAGAATTGCTGGATTGACTTACAAGAAGAATAGGTATAATTTGGGACATAACTATAGTTTTTTGAGCTGATTATCATCTTTAATTTTAATTGTCTTGTTTGCAGTCCTGAGAATGCTTTCTTGGATAAAATCTTTGAAGAGGTTAAGAAAAACTTAGCCGTGATATACCTCGTTTATACCGACTTATAACTTACTAATTCATATGTTTTCTTTAGGCTTTGTCGTGTTTTTAGAGTCCTTTCAGGTACAAAACGCAAGGATACTTTGGATTCCACATGCTGAGCAGGATTAGAACTTAACTCTCGATTTTTCCACTATGTGCTAAACGATCGATCGATCAACACTAAGATCGATCGATCGGAACTTTAGATAGGGAAAACTGCGGTCGATCCATTGACCGACTTCTCATGCCTGACACGATCGACCTCAATCCGTCTATGTCATGCGCACAATTCATTGCACGACCAAGCACTCAGAGATCGATCGAGCTATTTAAGGAGAAGTTGCGCACGATCCTTTGCACGATATGGAAGCTTCACGATCGAATGAAGAAACGTTGATCGATCGAGCAGTCAAAGGATCAATCGATCCAAGACTCTACGAAGCGAAAACTTGATTTCCTTATTTGGTACTAGTTTGGTTTACTCTATATATTAGGTTAAAAACACATTTTTAGATACGCTTTTTCAGAAAGAAAAAGGGGCAGACTCTTATTGTAACCTGGAGGAGAAGAATTGAGATCTCTACATCATTGGAGAAAATCCCTAAACCTCTATTCCATCTATTATGAGTTTCAATGAATTTCTCTATAATTGCTTGCTTGTTCTCTATTTCCATGTCTGAGTAGTTCATAGTCAAGTTTAGGGTAAGGATCTTAAGGGATTTAAGGGTGAGGAACAAATAGGTCTCAACTATGGAATCTCAGCCTAGAAACATAGTTAATGCTTAGGTTAGAGTAGATAACTAATTTATGATCTTAGGTTACTTATTATCCCAGAAGTTTAATAAGAATCAGAACCTTTCTAGGTAAGCAACTCTTTCACTACCAACGAGAGTTGATGCTAGGTTGGGTTGTGGACACTTAGGAACTGTTAATACTGCATGGTTAGAATCCTAGAACCAACGAGAATTAGGATCTCTAGGATCTAGGCATAGTGATTGTCGCTGCGAGTGTAGGTTAGTCAATTGCTATTTCTTAGTCGAGAACGGAATTGATCTTGCATGAATAGATTCCTCATCCTACCCTTGACTTCCTTATGAATTCCCTAAGCTTGATACTTTAGATATTGTTTACATTAAATTTCCTAGTTACAATCGGTTGCACTCAAAATATCCATCGACTTAGCTCTAGTTAAATAATCAAATCGTTAGTGTGGTAATTAGTCTTTGTGGATTTGATCCCTAAATATTATTTCGTTTGTTGTGCACTTGCAGTAGGATATAGGGTAAAAACTCGTAGTATCAAATTGCAGCAGAGGAAGTGGGTAATAATAATACTGATCTAGAAACTAGTAATATCAAGTTTTTGGCGCCGTTTTCGGGGACAAATAACAGTACCTTTCGATTATTTATTGAGTTAGAAGACACCTTCATTTACCTTTTGTTATTATTTCTTTGTTTTGTTTTTCAGGTATTGATTTTATAATGACTGACGGAGAGGAAAGCATAGCTGATTCCACGAGCGAGGAAGGTACATTAGAACAGTTAAGGCGAGAGATTGAAGAGCTGAAACGGGAAAGAGATGCTAGGATAAAACAGATGCCAAGAAGGGCCATCGGTGAAATAGAAACGCCTCACAACTACTATCAATGTCGATCTGCGATTTCTGTTAGCTTACCAAAGGGTTGCATTGATCATGAGTTGAGTCCTCCTTTGATAGCATTGGTTAGATAATTTACCTTTCACGGTTTCCCTGCTGAAAACCCTATAGATCATCTCGAAAACTTTGAGGAAATCTGCAGTACAACCGCACCTAGAGGAATCCCTGAGAACTATGCTAAGTGCAAACTCTTCAAATTTTCTTTGGAAGAAAAGGGGACCAAATGGCTTCAATCTTTACCAGCAGGGTCGTTAACTTCATGGGAACAAGTTAGAAACAAGTTTATGGATCACTTTTTTACCAAAGAAAAGAATGCTAAGTTGAAGAACCAAATTTCAAACTTTCATCAAAGAGACGATGAGTCTTTTGGAGAAGCGTGGGATAGGCTGAAAAGATATAGAAGGGATTGTCCACACCATGGTTTCAGCGATGAACAAGTTCTGAATTCCTTCTATAGCAGATTGAGTTGGAGTTTCAACAAGCTACTTAATGATTCGAGCAAGGCAGATTTCACTACAAACACGAGTGAGAACGTTTTTCAACTGATTGAGAATTTGGATGTGGGTACAGGGGATTTACGTGATCACGAAGAATATTCATCTGAAATGGACAAAATCGCAGGGATAGGTGAGAAGTTAGATCAGTTCATAGCTTCAAGTGAGTTTAAGAAGAAGTATGTTAAGCTTTATCCATCACAGAAGATATCTAACCTTCAGGACCATCAATCAAAAGTACTTTACACCAAGCAAAGGACTACAGCAAGTCCAACTCCTTCATCTAATGACAAGATTAAAGCTTTATTGGAGCAGGTCATTCAGGGTCAATCTAGGACTACATCCGAAATCAATAATTAGATGGGAGTGATGTACTCAGAGTTGAGTTCTAGGATCGATTATGTTATGTCTAAGGTGGAAAACACAGCCTCCTTTCTGGCTTCGAATGATGATCATCAAGCTTGTGATGCTGTTATGTTGAGAAGTAGTAGGGAAATTGAAGCAAACCTCCAAAAACCGAGACAAGAGAGAGTAGTGATCGATGTTGAGGATGATAGAGCTGAAGAGGTTTATGAGGAAACAACCACACCTACGCCGACACCAGAGTAATCAGCAGCACCTGAGAGATCATACGTTCCAGTACCACCATACCCCATCGCACCGAAGAAATCCAAAAAGGACTTGGAGAACGCCAAATATAGGGAGTTATTATCAGATCTGTATATTTGGTTACCTTATGTTGATGCTTTGCAGATGATACCTTCACTTAAGAGCTATGTCAAAAGCCTAGTGACAAACAATTTCATAGGAGAAGATAGAGTGATGATGATCACGCAAGATTGCAGTTCTAGACTTCCAAATCGGTTCCCTAAGAAAGAAGAAGATCATAGACGATTTGTACTTTCAGTTCGGATAGGTATGTGACTTTTGAGCGTTCGTTGTGTGATCTAGGCTCAAGTGTAAACCTAATGC
>JAKUCM010010159.1:0-13717 GCA_023374145.1 Lepidium sativum
ATTGTATCAGTTTTAAACATAATCATTTATATGTGCTTGAAGTTTTGCTATTTTGGACAGGTGGATTATTAAATTTGATTTTTGTGTTTGTGTAGACATGTGTGTGTGCAGAGAACATCAAAAGCAAAAAGCAAAATTCCACCGTTAGGAGTAAGCAAAACGAAACCATGTGGAATAAAAAAGAGCCAACAATCGGGAGCTGAAAACAAACATAAGAAGAAGAAACAAGAAGCATACATCAAGTCACTAGAAGGTTCTATGTTCAGGCATGTAAAGAAAGTTAAGAGTACCGAACTTGAGAATTGAGCTACTCAAAGAGAAGAAAATGAAGATGAGCATAGATGATATTACTTAAAATAGTGAGCTTCAGAATTCAGATAAATGTAAAGCGACTGATCAAGATGAGACCGAAAATCAAGGTGAAGAGGAAAAGGAACAACGAGAGAAAGATATTTCTGATCTGGAAAATTGGGAAAACGTTGATATTGGATTGAGGGATTTTTTTGTTCTAAGGGGTCCTATGATAAGATTATCAAGTCATTATCAGTTTCCGAAAGACAGTCTTGGTAGGCATGTTTCGCATGCATTCTACATAAGAGACATGGTAAACGGAGAAAAAAAGACAGGCGATGGTTGATATACTCAAATGCTTTGGATAAAGCTTTTTTCTGCTGCAAGTAATTTAAGCATGAAAAATGTGATGGTTACTTGACAACCACGGGGTATAATGATTGGAAAAACTTGTCGAAAAGGCTGAAAGTAAAGGAAGTTTCACATAATCATGTTATATCCATGACACATTGGAAAAGGTTGGAGTTGAGACTATAGAAAACTGAGACCATTGATAAGCATGCTCAAGAAGAATTTAATAGAGAGAAAATCCATTGGAGAGAAGTGTTATTGAGAATATTTGTAGTTGTGAAAACTCTAGCTCAAAGAATCTGGCTTTTCGTGGAGCATGTTAGACAAATTAAGAAGAAGGAAATCTACGCCCATTACCTTAGTCACACAATTCAGAATTAAATGATTGAAATGCTTACTAAGGAGAAAAAAGTTATGATCATAAAGAAGATCCATGATTCAAAGTATTTCTCCATAATTGTTTATTGCACTCTGGATATTAGCCACAAAGAGCAAATGACTTTGGTTATCCGATGTGTGGATGTCTCTACAATGTCAACCAAGATCGAGGAATTTTTTTGTTCATTTTTCTATTGTCAAAGATAAATCAGGCGAAAGGCTTTTTGCTTCACTCCAAGATGCATTGGTTGGACTAGAGTTAGACATTTCTGATGTGAGAGGAAAGGGATACGACAATGGATCCAATATGAAAGGAAAGAACAAGGGAGCTCAAAATAGGTTGTTAGAACTTAATCCAAGGGCATTCTTGACACCATGTGGTTGTCATAGTCTTAATCTTGTGCTATGTGATATAGCATCTTCTTCCATAAAAGCTGTGTCTTTTTTCGGAATTGTTCAAAGGATATATTGCTTATTTTCTTCATCAACAAATAGCTGAGACATTTTGAAAGGGATGGTTAAAGGACTAACCCTTAAATCTTTGTCTCAGACACGATGGGAAAGTCATGTTTAAAGTGTCAGAGCAATAAGGTTTCAAGTGCAATGGCCCTAAAGGTTGAAATTGTCAGAGCAATAAATCATAATAGGCTTAAATGGCCCTAAAACGATGATAATACTGCAAATAGGAATGCAAAATGTGCTAGATAATGTCCCTAAAATATGCTAAAATGTAGACACATCAATAAACTTTAGTTTGTAAGTCTCCTTAAGTCAGAATAATATTAGCTGGGTATTTTAGATAAAATAATTGTTAGAGCAATTCTTAATAATTGTTAAATCTCATGTTAGAAAACAATTTAATGAAACATAAGGAAGATGAATAGTCGACGACTCTCTCATGAAAGATCTCCTCTTGCTCTTGTCATTTTGCTACAATTTATTTTTTCACCTTCTCCTTCTTCAGAGTTTTTAGTTACAACATTCAACTCTCTTTTTTTTTGTTCCTTCAACAAATTCATCAATTATCAATTGATCATTATCTTAAAAATTTCGTAAAAAGGTATATCAGTATGTGCAATGATTTATTAGTTATTACTTAATTAGAAAGAAGAAGATGAGTGATCAATTGATGAAAGATTTGCTATTAGAATAATAAACAATGGTAAATTATTCATAAAACAATCAAAGAAAATAGTTTAAGCTTCTTTTAGTCATCTTGGTGAGTGGTGACTTGGTAAAGCACAAGCACTAACAGTGCTGGACACTAAAGCCAAAATAGATTCTTACGCTATCTACTAGTTAGACAATTGATGATGCCATATTTCTATTGTATCGGTTTTAAACATAATCATTTATATGTGCTTGAAGTTTTGCTATTTTGGAAAGGTGGATTATTAAATTTGATTTTTGTGTTTGTGCAGACATGTGTGTGCAGAGAACATCAAAAGCAAAAAGCAAAATGCCACCGTTGGGAGTAAGCAAAAGCAAACCATGTGGAATAAAAAAGAGCCAACAATCGGGAGCTGAAAACAAATATAAGAAGAAGAAACAAGAAGCATACATCAAGTCACTAGAAGGTTCTATGTTCAGGCATGTAAAGAAAGTTAAGAGTACCAAACTTGAGAATTGAGCTACTCAAAGAGAAGAAAATGAAGATGAGCATGTAGATGATATTGGTTATAATAGTGAGCTTCAGAATTCAGATGAATGTAAAGCGACGGATGACGGATCAAGATGAGACCGAAAATCAAGGTGAAGAGGAAAAGGAACAGCAAGAGAAAGATATTTCTGATCCGGAAAATTGGGAAAACGTTGATATGGGATTGAGGGGATTTTTTGTTCAAAGGGGTCATATGATAAGACTATCAAGTCATTATCAGTTTCCGAAATACAGTCTTGGTAGGCATGTTTCACATGCATTCTACATAAGAGACATGGTAAACGGAGAAAAAAAGACAGGCGATGGTTGATATACTCCAATGCTTTGGATAAAGCTTTTTTCTGCTGCAAGTTATTTAAGCATGAAAAAGGTGATGATTAGTTGACAACCACGGGGTATAATGATTGGAGAAACTTGTCGAAAAGGCTGAAAGTAAAGGAAGTTTCACATGATCATGTTATATCCATGACACATTGGAAAATGTTGGAGTTGAGACTATAGAAAACTCAGACCATTGATAAGCATGCTCAAGAAGAATTTAATAGAGAGAAAATCCATTGGAGAGAAGTGTTATTGAGAATATTTGCAGTGGTGAAAAAACTCTAGCTTAAAGACTCTGGCTTTTCGTGGAGCATGTTAGATGAATTAAGAAGAAGGAAATCTACGCCCATTACCTTAGTCACACAATTCAGAATGAACTGATTGAAATGCTTGCTAATGAGATTAAAGTTATGATGATAAAGAAGATTCGTGATTCGAAGTATTTCTCCATAATTGTTTATTGCACTCTGGATATTAGCCACAAAGAGCAAATGACTTTGGTTATCCGATGTGTGGATGTCTCTACAATGTCAACAATGATCGAGGAATTTATTTTGTACATTTTTCTATTGTCAAAGATAAATTAGAGGAAGGGCTTTTTGCTTCATTACATGATGCATTGGTTGGACTAGAGTTAGACATTTCTGATGTGAGAGGACAGGGATACGGCAATGGATCTAATATGAACAGAAAGAACAAGGGAGCTCAAAAGAGGTTGTTAGAAATTAAGCCAAGGGCATTCTTCACACCATGTGGTTGTCATAGTCTTAATCTTGTGCTATGTGATATAGCATCTTCTTCCACAACAGCTATGTCTTTTTTCGGAATTGTTCAAAGGATATATTGCTTATTTTCTTCATCAACAAATAGGTGGGACATTTTGACAGGGATGGTTAAAGGACTAACCCTTAAATCTTTGTCTCAGACACGATGGGAAAGTCATGTTTAAAGTGTCAGAGCAATAAGGTTTCAAGTGCAATGGCCCTAAAGGTTGAAATTGTCAGAGCAATAAGTCATAATAGGCTTAAATGGCCCTAAAACGATGATAATACTGCAAATAGGAATGCAAAATGTGCTAGATAATGTCCCTAAAATATTCTAAAATGCAGACACATCAATAAACTTTAGTTTGTAAGTCTCCTTAAGTCAGAATAATATTAGCTGGGTATTTTAGATAAAATAATTGTTAGAGGAATTCTTAATAATTGTTAAATCTCATGTTAGAAAACAATTTAATTAAACATAAGGAAGATGAATAGTCGACGACTCTCTCATGAAAGATCTCCTCTTGCTCTTGTCATTTTGCTACAAATTATTTTTTCACCTTCTCCTTCTTCATAGTTTTTAGTTACAGCATTCAACTCTCTTTTTTTTTTGTTCCTTCAACAAATTCATCAATTATCAATTGATCATTATCTTAAAATTTTTGTAAAAAGGTATATTAGTATGTGCAGTGATTTATTAGTTATTACTTAATTAGAAATAAGAAGATGAGTGATCAATTGATGAAATGTTTGCTATTAGAGGACTACTTAATAATTTTTAAATATCATGTTAGAAAACAATTTAATTAAACATAAGCAAGATGAATAGTCGACGACTCTCTCATGAAAGATCTCCTCTTGCTCTTGTCATTTTGCTACAAATTATTTTTTCACCTTCTCCTTCTTCAGAGTTTTTAGTTACAGCATTCAACTCTCTCTTTTTTTTGTTCCTTCAACAAATTCATAAATTATCAATTGATCATTATCTTAAAAATTTCGTAAAAAGGTATATCAGTATGTGCAGTGATTTATTAGTTATTACTTAATTAGAAATAAGAAGATGAGTGATCAATTGATGAAAGGTTTGCTATTAGAGGAATAAACAATGGTAAATTATTCATAAAACAATCAAAGAAAATAGTTTAAGCTTCTTTTAGTCATCTTGGTGAGTGGTGACTTGGTAAAGCACAAACACTAACAATGCTGGGCACTAAAGCCAAAATAGCTTCTTATGCTATCTGCTATTTAGACAATTGATGATGCTATATTGCTATTGTATCGGTTTTACACATAATCTTTTTTCTGTGCTTGAAGTTTTGCTATTTTCCACAGGTGGATTATTAAATTTGATTTTTGTGTTTGTGTAGACATGTGTGTGTAGAGAACATCAAAAGCAAAAAGCAAAATGCCACCGTTGGGAGTCAGCAAAACAAAACCATGTGGAATAAAAAAGAGCCAACAATCGGGAGCTGAAAACAAACATAAGAAGAAGAAACAAGAAGCATACATCAAGTCACTAGAAGGTTCTATGTTCAGGCATGTAAAGAAAGTTAAGAGTACCAAACTTGAGAATTGAGCTACTCAAAGAGAAGAAAATGAAGATGAGCATGTAGATGATATTGGTTAAAATAGTGAGCTTCAGAATTCAGATGAATGTAAAGCAACTGATCAAGATGAGACCGAAAATCAAGGTGAAGAGGAAAAGGAACAGCAAGAGAAAGATATTTCTGATCTGGAAAATTGGGAAAACGTTGATATTGGATTGAGGGATTTTTTTGTTCAAAGGGGTCCTATGATAAGACTATCAAGTCATTATCAGTTTCCGAAAGACAGTCTTGGTAGGCATGTTTCGCATGCATTCTACATAAGAGACATGGTAAACGGAGAAAAAAAGAAAGGCGATGGTTGATATACTCAAATGCTTTGGATAAAGCTTTTTTTCTGCTGCAAGTTATTTAAGCATGAAAAAGGTGATGGTTACTTGACAACCACGGGGTATAATGATTGGAGAAACTTGTCGAAAAGGCTGAAAGTAAAGGAAGTTTCACATAATCATGTTATATCCATGACACATTGGAAAAGGTTGGAGTTGAGACTATAGAAAACTGAGACCATTGATAAGCATGCTCAAGAAGAATTTAATAGAGAGAAAATCCATTGGAGAGAAGTGTTATTGAGAATATTTGTAGTTGTGAAAACTCTAGCTCAAAGAATCTGGCTTTTCGTGGAGCATGTTAGACAAATTAAGAAGAAGGAAATCTACGCCCATTACCTTAGTCACACAATTCAGAATTAAATGATTGAAATGCTTACTAGGGAGAAAAAAGTTATGATCATAAAGAAGATCCATGATTCAAAGTATTTCTCCATAATTGTTTATTGCACTCTGGATATTAGCCACAAAGAGCAAATGACTTTGGTTATCCGATGTGTGGATGTCTCTACAATGTCAACCAAGATCGAGGAATTTTTTTGTTCATTTTTCTATTGTCAAAGATAAATCAGGCGAAAGGCTTTTTGCTTCACTCCAAGATGCATTGGTTGGACTAGAGTTAGACATTTCTGATGTGAGAGGAAAGGGATACGACAATGGATCCAATATGAAAGGAAAGAACAAGGGAGCTCAAAATAGGTTGTTAGAACTTAATCCAAGGGCATTCTTGACACCATGTGGTTGTCATAGTCTTAATCTTGTGCTATGTGATATAGCATCTTCTTCCATAAAAGCTGTGTCTTTTTTCGGAATTGTTCAAAGGATATATTGCTTATTTTCTTCATCAACAAATAGCTGGGACATTTTGAAAGGGATGGTTAAAGGACTAACCCTTAAATCTTTGTCTCAGACACGATGGGAAAGTCATGTTTAAAGTGTCAGAGTAATAAAGTTTCAAGTGCAATGGCCCTAAAGGTTGAAATTGTCAGAGCAATAAGTCATAATAGGCTTAAATGGCCCTAAACGATGATAATACTGCAAATATGAATGCAAAATGTGCTAGATAATGTCCCTAAAATATGCTAAAATGTAGACACATCAATAAACTTTAGTTTGTAAGTCTCCTTAAGTAAGAATAATATTAGTTGGGTTTTTTAGATAAAATAATTGTTAGAGGACTACTTAATAATTGTTAAATATCATGTTAGAAAACAATTTAATTAAACATAAGGAAGATGAATAGTCGACGACTCTCTCATGAAAGATCTCCTCTTGCTCTTGTCATTTTGCTACAAATTATTTTTTCACCTTCTCCTTCTTCATAGTTTTTAGTTACAGCATTCAACTCTCTTTTTTTTTTGTTCCTTCAACAAATTCATCAATTATCAATTGATCATTATCTTAAAATTTTTGTAAAAAGGTATATTAGTATGTGCAGCGATTTATTAGTTATTACTTAATTAGAAATAAGAAGATGAGTGATCAATTGATGAAAGGTTTGCTATTAGAGGAATAAACAATGGTAAATTATTCATAAAATAATCAAAGAAAATAGTTTAAGCTTCTTTAAGTCATCTTGGTGAGTGGTGACTTGGTAAAGCACAAACACTAACAATGCTGGGCACTAAAGCTAAAATAGCTTCTTATTCTATCTGCTATTTAGACAATTGATGATGCTATATTGCTATTGTATCGGTTTTACACATAATCATTTATATGTGCTTGAAGTTTTGCTATTTTGGACAGGTGGATTATTAAATTTGATTTTTGTGTTTGTGTAGACATGTGTGTGTGCAGAGAACATCAAAAGCAAAAAGCAAAATGCCACCGTTAGGAGTAAGCAAAACGAAACCATGTGGAATAAAAAAGAGCCAACAATCGGGAGCTGAAAACAAACATAAGAAGAAGAAACAAGAAGCATACATCAAGTCACTAGAAGGTTCTATGTTCAGGCATGTAAAGAAAGTTAAGAGTACCGAACTTGAGAATTGAGCTACTCAAAGAGAAGAAAATGAAGATGAGCATAGATGATATTACTTAAAATAGTGAGCTTCAGAATTCAGATAAATGTAAAGCGACTGATCAAGATGAGACCGAAAATCAAGGTGAAGAGGAAAAGGAACAACAAGAGAAAGATATTTCTGATCTGGAAAATTGGGAAAACGTTGATATTGGATTGAGGGATTTTTTTGTTCTAAGGGGTCCTATGATAAGACTATCAAGTCATTATCAGTTTCCGAAAGACAGTCTTGGTAGGCATGTTTCGCATGCATTCTACATAAGAGACATGGTAAACGGAGAAAAAAAGACAGGCGATGGTTGATATACTCAAATGCTTTGGATAAAGCTTTTTTTCTGCTGCAAGTTATTTAAGCATGAAAAAGGTGATGGTTACTTGACAACCACGGGGTATAATGATTGGAGAAACTTGTCGAAAAGGCTGAAAGTAAAGGAAGTTTCACATAATCATGTTATATCCATGACACATTGGAAAAGGTTGGAGTTGAGACTATAGAAAACTGAGACCATTGATAAGCATGCTCAAGAAGAATTTAATAGAGAGAAAATCCATTGGAGAGAAGTGTTATTGAGAATATTTGTAGTTGTGAAAACTCTAGCTCAAAGAATCTGGCTTTTCGTGGAGCATGTTAGACAAATTAAGAAGAAGGAAATCTACGCCCATTACCTTAGTCACACAATTCAGAATTAAATGATTGAAATGCTTACTAGGGAGAAAAAAGTTATGATCATAAAGAAGATCCATGATTCAAAGTATTTCTCCATAATTGTTTATTGCACTCTGGATATTAGCCACAAAGAGCAAATGACTTTGGTTATCCGATGTGTGGATGTCTCTACAATGTCAACCCAGATCGAGGAATTTTTTTGTTCATTTTTCTATTGTCAAAGATAAATCAGGCGAAAGGCTTTTTGCTTCACTCCAAGATGCATTGGTTGGACTAGAGTTAGACATTTCTGATGTGAGAGGAAAGGGATACGACAATGGATCCAATATGAAAGGAAAGAACAAGGGAGCTCAAAATAGGTTGTTAGAACTTAATCCAAGGGCATTCTTGACACCATGTGGTTGTCATAGTCTTAATCTTGTGCTATGTGATATAGCATCTTCTTCCATAAAAGCTGTGTCTTTTTTCGGAATTGTTCAAAGGATATATTGCTTATTTTCTTCATCAACAAATAGCTGGGACATTTTGAAAGGGATGGTTAAAGGACTAACCCTTAAATCTTTGTCTCAGACACGATGGGAAAGTCATGTTTAAAGTGTCAGAGTAATAAAGTTTCAAGTGCAATGGCCCTAAAGGTTGAAATTGTCAGAGCAATAAGTCATAATAGGCTTAAATGGCCCTAAACGATGATAATACTGCAAATATGAATGCAAAATGTGCTAGATAATGTCCCTAAAATATGCTAAAATGTAGACACATCAATAAACTTTAGTTTGTAAGTCTCCTTAAGTAAGAATAATATTAGTTGGGTTTTTTAGATAAAATAATTGTTAGAGGACTACTTAATAATTGTTAAATATCATGTTAGAAAACAATTTAATTAAACATAAGGAAGATGAATAGTCGACGACTCTCTCATGAAAGATCTCCTCTTGCTCTTGTCATTTTGCTACAAATTATTTTTTCACCTTCTCCTTCTTCATAGTTTTTAGTTACAGCATTCAACTCTCTTTTTTTTTTGTTCCTTCAACAAATTCATCAATTATCAATTGATCATTATCTTAAAATTTTTGTAAAAAGGTATATTAGTATGTGCAGCGATTTATTAGTTATTACTTAATTAGAAATAAGAAGATGAGTGATCAATTGATGAAAGGTTTGCTATTAGAGGAATAAACAATGGTAAATTATTCATAAAATAATCAAAGAAAATAGTTTAAGCTTCTTTAAGTCATCTTGGTGAGTGGTGACTTGGTAAAGCACAAACACTAACAATGCTGGGCACTAAAGCTAAAATAGCTTCTTATTCTATCTGCTATTTAGACAATTGATGATGCTATATTGCTATTGTATCGGTTTTACACATAATCATTTATATGTGCTTGAAGTTTTGCTATTTTGGACAGGTGGATTATTAAATTTGATTTTTGTGTTTGTGTAGACATGTGTGTGTGCAGAGAACATCAAAAGCAAAAAGCAAAATGCCACCGTTAGGAGTAAGCAAAACGAAACCATGTGGAATAAAAAAGAGCCAACAATCGGGAGCTGAAAACAAACATAAGAAGAAGAAACAAGAAGCATACATCAAGTCACTAGAAGGTTCTATGTTCAGGCATGTAAAGAAAGTTAAGAGTACCGAACTTGAGAATTGAGCTACTCAAAGAGAAGAAAATGAAGATGAGCATAGATGATATTACTTAAAATAGTGAGCTTCAGAATTCAGATAAATGTAAAGCGACTGATCAAGATGAGACCGAAAATCAAGGTGAAGAGGAAAAGGAACAACAAGAGAAAGATATTTCTGATCTGGAAAATTGGGAAAACGTTGATATTGGATTGAGGGATTTTTTTGTTCTAAGGGGTCCTATGATAAGACTATCAAGTCATTATCAGTTTCCGAAAGACAGTCTTGGTAGGCATGTTTCGCATGCATTCTACATAAGAGACATGGTAAACGGAGAAAAAAAGACAGGCGATGGTTGATATACTCAAATGCTTTGGATAAAGCTTTTTTTCTGCTGCAAGTTATTTAAGCATGAAAAAGGTGATGGTTACTTGACAACCACGGGGTATAATGATTGGAGAAACTTGTCGAAAAGGCTGAAAGTAAAGGAAGTTTCACATAATCATGTTATATCCATGACACATTGGAAAAGGTTGGAGTTGAGACTATAGAAAACTGAGACCATTGATAAGCATGCTCAAGAAGAATTTAATAGAGAGAAAATCCATTGGAGAGAAGTGTTATTGAGAATATTTGTAGTTGTGAAAACTCTAGCTCAAAGAATCTGGCTTTTCGTGGAGCATGTTAGACAAATTAAGAAGAAGGAAATCTACGCCCATTACCTTAGTCACACAATTCAGAATTAAATGATTGAAATGCTTACTAGGGAGAAAAAAGTTATGATCATAAAGAAGATCCATGATTCAAAGTATTTCTCCATAATTGTTTATTGCACTCTGGATATTAGCCACAAAGAGCAAATGACTTTGGTTATCCGATGTGTGGATGTCTCTACAATGTCAACCCAGATCGAGGAATTTTTTTGTTCATTTTTCTATTGTCAAAGATAAATCAGGCGAAAGGCTTTTTGCTTCACTCCAAGATGCATTGGTTGGACTAGAGTTAGACATTTCTGATGTGAGAGGAAAGGGATACGACAATGGATCCAATATGAAAGGAAAGAACAAGGGAGCTCAAAATAGGTTGTTAGAACTTAATCCAAGGGCATTCTTGACACCATGTGGTTGTCATAGTCTTAATCTTGTGCTATGTGATATAGCATCTTCTTCCATAAAAGCTGTGTCTTTTTCGGAATTGTTCAAAGGATATATTGCTTATTTTCTTCATCAACAAATAGCTGGGACATTTTGAAAGGGATGGTTAAAGGACTAACCCTTAAATCTTTGTCTCAGACACGATGGGAAAGTCATGTTTAAAGTGTCAGAGTAATAAAGTTTCAAGTGCAATGGCCCTAAAGGTTGAAATTGTCAGAGCAATAAGTCATAATAGGCTTAAATGGCCCTAAACGATGATAATACTGCAAATATGAATGCAAAATGTGCTAGATAATGTCCCTAAAATATGCTAAAATGTAGACACATCAATAAACTTTAGTTTGTAAGTCTCCTTAAGTAAGAATAATATTAGTTGGGTTTTTTAGATAAAATAATTGTTAGAGGACTACTTAATAATTGTTAAATATCATGTTAGAAAACAATTTAATTAAACATAAGGAAGATGAATAGTCGACGACTCTCTCATGAAAGATCTCCTCTTGCTCTTGTCATTTTGCTACAAATTATTTTTTCACCTTCTCCTTCTTCATAGTTTTTAGTTACAGCATTCAACTCTCTTTTTTTTTTGTTCCTTCAACAAATTCATCAATTATCAATTGATCATTATCTTAAAATTTTTGTAAAAAGGTATATTAGTATGTGCAGCGATTTATTAGTTATTACTTAATTAGAAATAAGAAGATGAGTGATCAATTGATGAAAGGTTTGCTATTAGAGGAATAAACAATGGTAAATTATTCATAAAATAATCAAAGAAAATAGTTTAAGCTTCTTTAAGTCATCTTGGTGAGTGGTGACTTGGTAAAGCACAAACACTAACAATGCTGGGCACTAAAGCCAAAATAGCTTCTTATTCTATCTGCTATTTAGACAATTGATGATGCTATATTGCTATTGTATCGGTTTTACACATAATCTTTTTTCTGTGCTTGAAATTTTGCTATTTTCCACAGGTGGATTATTAAATTTGATTTTTGTGTTTGTGCAGAAAAGTGTGTGCAGAGAACATCAAAAGCAAAAAGCAAAATGCCACCGTTGGGAGTAAGCAAAAGCAAACCATGTGGAATAAAAAAGAGCCAACAATCGGGAGCTGAAAACAAACATAAGAAGAAGAAACAAGAAGCATACATCAAGTCACTAGAAGGTTCTATGTTCAGGCATGTAAAGAAAGTTAAGAGTACCAAACTTGAGAATTGAGCTACTCAAAGAGAAGAAAATGAAGATGAGCATGTAGATGATATTGGTTAAAATAGTGAGCTTCAGAATTCAGATGAATGTAAAGCGACGGATGACGGATCAAGATGAGACCGAAAATCAAGGTGAAGAGGAAAAGGAACAGCAAGAGAAAGATATTTCTGATCCGGAAAATTGGGAAAACGTTGATATGGGATTGAGGGGATTTTTTGTTCAAAGGGGTCATATGATAAGACTATCAAGTCATTATCAGTTTCCGAAATACAGTCTTGGTAGGCATGTTTCGCATGCATTCTACATAAGAGACATGGTAAACGGAGAAAAAAGACAGGCGATGGTTGATATACTCCAATGCTTTGGATAAAGCTTTTTTCTGCTGCAAGTTATTTAAGCATGAAAAAGGTGATGATTAGTTGACAACCA
Source organism: Lepidium sativum (assembly GCA_023374145.1). Taxonomy (NCBI): domain Eukaryota; kingdom Viridiplantae; phylum Streptophyta; class Magnoliopsida; order Brassicales; family Brassicaceae; genus Lepidium; species Lepidium sativum. Next base: position 12,802 of record JAKUCM010010159.1, read on the forward strand.
CGGGGTATAATGATTGGAGAAACTTGTCGAAAAGGCTGAAAGTAAAGGAAGTTTCACATGATCATGTTATATCCATGACACATTGGAAAATGTTGGAGTTGAGACTATAGAAAACTCAGACCATTGATAAGCATGCTCAAGAAGAATTTAGTAGAGAGAAAATCCATTGGAGAGAAGTGTTATTGAGAATATTTGCAGTGGTGAAAAAACTCTAGCTTAAAGACTCTGGCTTTTCGTGGAGCATGTTAGATGAATTAAGAAGAAGGAAATCTACGCCCATTACCTTAGTCACACAATTCAGAATGAAATGATTGAAATGCTTGCTAATGAGATTAAAGTTATGATGATAAAGAAGATTCGTGATTCGAAGTATTTCTCCATAATTGTTTATTGCACTCTGGATATTAGCCACAAAGAGCAAATGACTTTGGTTATCCGATGTGTGGATGTCTCTACAATGTCAACAAAGATCGAGGAATTTATTTTGTACATTTTTCTATTGTCAAAGATAAATTAGAGGAAGGGCTTTTTGCTTCATTACATGATGCATTGGTTGGACTAGAGTTAGACATTTCTGATGTGAGAGGACAGGGATACGGCAATGAATCTAATATGAACAGAAAGAACAAGGGAGCTCAAAAGAGGTTGTTAGAAATTAAGCCAAGGGCATTCTTCACACCATGTGGTTGTCATAGTCTTAATCTTGTGCTATGTGATATAGCATCTTCTTCCACAACAGCTATGTCTTTTTTCGGAATTGTTCAAAGGATATATTGCTTATTTTCTTCATCAACAAATAGGTGGGACATTTTGACAGGGATGGTTAAAGGACTAACCCTTAAATCTTTGTCTCAGACACGATGGGAAAGTCATGTTTAAAGTGTCAGAGCAATAAGGTTTCAAGTGCAATGGCCCT
>JAKUCM010010160.1:0-18748 GCA_023374145.1 Lepidium sativum
GAGAGAGATCAAATGATCTTGACTTTGATTTTCCATTATTGACTTATTGTATTGGTTCAAGAACTCAGATGAAATGGAGAATAAATTTATTTTGTTTATGCCTTTTGTTGACTATGGATTTTTTGTCATGTCAAACTTCTATAGAGAATGGGAGACATTTATACATAGTTTTACCAAGAAGGAATATTCTAAACTGGTTAAAATAATAAATTAAAAAATTAATTTAGTTTCAAATACTAATTCAAAATAGAATAACAAATCAAAACAGAATACTAATTTCAAATATTGTCGCTAAAATTCTGTAATGATTATGGAATATACCAAAATAAATGTTCAAAATTCAAAACATTTTAATTAAATTTTGAATGATCTTGTTGTTTCTAATATAATTTCAAATTTTATATAGATAAATTTTGAATTATATATTTTTATATAAACGTAATAAACAATTAATAAACATGTATATATATATTCTTATAACAAACAATTCTAAAATATAACACATATCTAAAGATTGTTAAATTCAAAAGTTACATTTTTATTGTATAGAGGATTTTGATTATTGGATAAAACACATGGAATAATCTGTTAATAAGTAAATTTGAAACATTCTATTTTATAGAATAAGATTTAAAAAAAAATGCAGACAAAAAAAATACTATCTCAAAATCAGCTTAATTCATTTAATTTAACTCATTATTTAATATCTAGCTAGTTTCATAAATAAATTTATTTGATATATATTTTATTTTTATAAATTTTTTGCACATTATTCAATTTAAATCTATTAAAATATAAAACTATTTTCATTCAATAAAAACTAAAAATGAATAATGTTGTTTAATCTGAATAATTTTAAAACTCCACAGATAACTATATATATTTTAAAATAAATGTATTACATAAAATAATTACAGAAAATTAATTAAATTAAACTTAAAATAAATTATAGCATATGAAAAATCATAATTTTGTTGGCAGAAAGATAACTGTTTACCAAAAAAAAAAGACAACAATAATGCTATACTATCAACCACTTTATTTTGGTTTATATTCTAGAAATATGTATATTATTATGTTCATCTAAAAAATAAATGTTGACATATTATTTTTTCTAAATTAACTCATATAATTAATCAAAGATTTTTTTTGGACGAACCCTATGCATTGCGAATCAGAAAATCTTCCTTCAGAGTTAACTACCTAAGAATCAGAGAAATTACAAACTACGAAACCACATATGGTCTCTAATATACGTCTGAAACACTGGCCACTTGTCAGAATCTTGAATCATATTCATAACTTCAGAGCAATCAGTAACCATTGCAGCTTCTTGAATATGTTGAATTATTTGTTTTAAAAAAATAACATCTCTAACAATATATAAGATTTGCTCATCATTTTTTTTTTCTTTCTTAAAATTTTAAAATTATCAAAAAGGAATGATTATAGAATTAAGTTTGTTAGCTTTAAAATCAAACCAAATACTCTTTTTGGTGAATTGAGTCGATAACAATAGATAAGTTACAAGTTACAAAGTAACAAAGATAATTTTTAAATTGGCAAAATAACAGAATTTTGATTTTACTCTTATGTATTCATTTAAGTGATGCTAACACCTTATGTAGATTATAATATTTTATTTGTCATGATAACAAATTAGATATATAGAAGTAATGGGAGAAATAGAACGAATAACACCATCTCCAATGGTTTACTCTATTATTTCCTCTAAAAATAGAGAAGGGGTTGCTCTAATAGTTTACTTAATTTTCTGCTCTTAATGAATTTATTAATTTATAAGATGTCTTTCTACTTTTCATATATACATATTTTACCCATTTATATTAAATAATTAATAACAAGATTAGTAAAATCATAGATTTTATAAATTTAATTACTTTTAGTAAAATAATAAAAAAATTTGTAAAATGTATATTTTGATCATATAATTTTTTTAGGTATAAAATAATAGTACACTATAAATGAAAGGACCATTTTATAAAGAAAACCTTATAGTTTACAAAACAGAGGAAGATATAGAGTCCTCCAAATTTGGAAGAAAAAATAGAGATCTCTATTTTTAGAGCAACAAATAATATTAGAGACACTTTTTCTTTAAATATAGAGTTTGGATTGAGATTTAGAGTACCATTGGAGATGCTCAAAAAAAGGGGATTGATAATCTAATAGTGATATATTTTGCATAATAATGATATACTTAATAGTATAATGCAAAGAACATATAATTACAAGTTGTGTAAATTGGTAATTGAGAATTTACGGTGATATATTATCACTGATAATTATAAATATATTACAATAAAATTGAAGATAAACATGCAATTCAAATAAAAAATGACAATGCAATATTTATTATTAACAAACAATGAACCATAAAATACGAGTATCATGGCATTTAAAAATAAAAATAAATTACTACTCGTTTCTTACTTGTTATTTTGCAAATATCTAACTATTCATTTTCATTTTATATGATAAATAAAATTAAGTTTGTTGGCATGAAAAATCGTAACTTCCTGAAAATTTTTATGTGAACCTTTTGCACCTGGTTGCAAGTGTTTTTGGTCAATACTAGAGCACAATAGGTCAATCCAATGTCAAATTTGTACATAATGTAGATAATGAGACTCGATTTTAGGATATGTAAGTGCTCATACATTAAGTGAATTTATCACCTGCTACTAGAGTAAAAGCTACCTACACATGTTTAATTAGCATAGTAAGCTAATGCGATAAAAGAGAAAGAAAACTAAAATGTTGAATAACTTTTGTTAAACACACAAATAACTAGGATACTGGTAGGTAGAAAACTAAATAAATCTCATTTCAAGTAACATACAATATATTAGTAAATCAATCAACCATTTAATATTTTTTCCGTTCAAAGTGCTAAATGTTTTAAATTGCTAGATGTTTTAATTTTTGCTGACTTTTCAATATAAATGTGTTAAACATCTCAATAAACAGCTAAACTGTTCATTTGATATACATATTTACTTTAAATGAGAAAGACTAGCAAATGACATATAGTCTAGTGGTAGACCTTAAATCTCTTAAGGCAGCGCATTTGCATAACCCGGGATCGAGTCCCATGTCTACATTATGTAGGAATTTGAATATTGGGCCGACCAGTTGTGGTCCAATATAATTTACCGTTGACAAAAAAAATGAGAAAGACTAGAAACACTACATTCAATGTATATTTCAACAAAAGTTGAACCATAATCAAGTTCAGAATCTTCTAAAACTAACAAATACTAAGTCCTGGAAACTAATATCTTTATGAAGCTCCAATTTCACCGTCAAATTCAAATTCTCTATGAGTGGATTTTCTAAACTTCGACACTCCAGATATACAATTTACAACTCAATCATTAGGATCTTGAAACAAAATAAAAGAATTATAGGAATTCGTAAGGAAAGGAACAAAACAAGCGGAGATTGAAAAAAACGAATGAAAGAACTATTTTTGCAAAAAAGTAAAGATGAAAGGGTATTTCAAACAATACCTCTTATTTGATCATAGGATAGATTGTAGATAATCACTAATTATGTGTACAAATGATCATGTATGTAATTCTAGTGTTTTAAGAATTTTCTAGTGACACAGTAATTAAATGTTATAGTTTCAAAATGTTATGTTATGTTTATTATGTAGGAGATATTGAAATGTGATTAAAATAGACATTTGTCATAATATTAAAAGCATTTTAACAACACAGTATGACATGTATCTAATATATATGTATAGTTAAATCTAATTTGGTAGACAACAGAAATTCCAAAAACATCTAATTATTATAATCATTGAACATATTTATCCCAAAATATTATCTTTTTGGTCAAATTTCTGGATGCTGAAGCTAATGAAATTTCTGGATGCCGAAGCTAATGAAATTTCTTTTGAAAAAGAGTTGTGGAAAGCAAATTTCTTCTGTTTATATAACGATTATTTACTCAAATATAGAAATGCATTAAATGTAAACAAAGAGTTTTCGGATAATATCGATTATAACTCGAGTCTAACTAATGTATTGCAGTGTTCACTTTTACAACTCATCATGTCCAAAGTCCTCGTGCTCTAACTCGAACTCTTTGTAACTATCTTGTAAAAAACTTGAGTACCATTGAGCTGATAATTTTTGGTGACGAGTCAAATTATTTTTGTAATCAACATAGTAGAGTCCAAATCTTGCATTGTATCCTTCCTGCCACTCGAAATTGTCCATTAATGACCAAAGAAAATACCCTGTCACATTTACTTTATCATCACTGCAAAAAGAAAAAGAAATTGTCAAGCTTAAATTATAGCAATTTTATCAAAATGTAAGTAAAATTTGTTGATGTCTTCACAAACCAAATTGCTTGGTGTAAGCTCAAGAGATGTTTTTGGATGTAGTATGTTCTGTGGTGATCTGATAGTGCGACTACAAGACTTGTATCGTGGTCTCCTAGATCTTCTCCATATCCTTAAATCAGACATTTATTACGCAATTTCTGTAAGAAAATTTATACTAAGAAATTATCTTATTTCAGATGAAAATGTATAACGTTTCTCTAACCATTCTCGGTAATTATGATTTCAGGATTGCCGTATTTTTCCTTTATATATTTCAATAGGCTCTTTAAACCCTTTGCATAGACATCCACTTTAGCAACAAGAGAGAGAGATCGTTTTACCGAAAAAGAAAAAAAAAACTGCAGGCTTCATAAGACGAATTATACGAAAAAATCAATTTGAATAATTTATTTTAACATTTTAATAATAATAAAAATAATAATGATCTTATACCTTGTGACCATAAGTACTGTATTTATCCACATACTTTGCTGAAAACATAAAAAAATTAAGGATAAAGTATAGGTACCCATAAAGTATAAATAAAATTAACTAATTAAGAATAATTAATATAGTCTAAATTTATATCGAATTTCGTAAAATAATGAAACGAGACTTACGTTCCCAATCCACGAGTGAATCACTCTGCCAACTTGGTTGTGAAGGATCTGGCTCTTCATCATTAAGTGCATATAATGAACTAAAGTAATTGATTCCAACAAAATCTGCAGAATTTTTCAACTTAGCCTTTTGTTCCTCTGTGAATTCTGGTAGTCGATGTCCGATATGATCCTTCATCGACTGTGGATAGTCTCCAAATGTGGTTGGATTCAAATGCCTGCAGAATATATAATACTTGTCACATATATTAAATTTGGGTGGTTCAAACTCAAGTAGTGCCCAAGTTCGCTACATCCAAAATTAGGAGAGCCAAGTAAAATCTTTTAAATGTTGCACATAATATAGTGAGGGAGGTTCAAATTCGTGTAAGATGCAAAATCAATCTCACTAAATCGAAAAATATATGCAATAACTTTCAGAAGTTGGAAGATTTTTTTTACCATCCCAAAACGAAATCAATCAGGCTAGCGAAGGGAGTTGGATGATCTTCTTCTTCCGAGAGCTCATGAGCCTCATACCAAGCTGGAGTATGAGCAATCCCAATTTTACCTCCTTTACACTTCAAGAAATCAAAAACAATTGTTTTCATTAAATTACATAAAATACTCAAAATTATAATATAAACTTTGCATGGATGTCAAAAGTGAGCTTGTCGATTCAATTATTGATAATAAAAAAAGACGATGCATAAATACTATATTTAGTACAATAATTTATATGAAACCTTGTCGCAAGCTCTAAAGGCACCAACAGCATCAGCATGAGCCAAGAGCATGTTATGACTAACAACATAAGCTTCGTAACCTGATTCTCCATTGTGACACATTTCTCCATGTTCTTTGATGTAACTTGAACAACGTCCTGGTGCTTTTTTACCAATATCATAACCAGATCGACTAAATACATATGGTTCGTTAAATGTGATCCAATACTTCACTTTGTCTCCATATTCATGGAATGTAAAGTTTGCATATTCCGTATAATCCTTTCTGAATAAATATATAAACTATTAAAACAAAACATAAGTGATAATCAGTTGTAAGAATTAGACAAAACTTACATAATGCGGTCGCTTAAGAAACCACCATATTCATCTTCTAAGTCTTGTGGAATGTCCAATGAAATACTGTTACTAATGGTGTTATACCTGAAATTTGAAAATTAATTTAGAATTAGTATCGATATTTTCGAAAATTTATGATGTTTAATCGGTTTATAAGCAAGAGAAAGAAGTACCATTTAGGAGAAGCTCATCAATTAGGTTATGGTAATACTGCACACCTGCTTTGCTGATTCCTTTTTGCATCCTACCATCTGTTAAATAGTTTGAAATTTATATTAGTATTTTGCTTAAGTATTATAGTCAATCAATGTTATGCATAAACCTTCGAAGTATAATTTGTGGAGATTTTTCTTAACTTACGGGGGAATATTCTTGGCCACGCAATGGAAAATCTAAACCCATCAGTGTTCAAACTTTTCATCAACTTGATATCTTCCTATTAAATAGAAATTGTAATATTAACATAATTTCAAAAGAGTTGATACTTTATACTATACAAGTATATACATAAACTAGGTGCAAAAATTAATAATCAATACCTTGTATCGATGGTAAAAATCGACAGCAACGTCGGCATTGTGAAAGTTACATCTATCTGAAAAATTCCAGACAAAAAAAAATGGTTGTATATATAATTTTACAAATTTTTCATTAATCAAAGATTTTTTTTTCTTTTAGAGTGAAAGAGAGTACGTGGGAATTTCTTGGTGTAAATGTCCCACAAGCTTGGACCTCTACATCCTTCATCTACAGCTCCTTCAACCTATATACCGAAAAAATGCAATAACTTATTTCTGAAAATATATTCACAAAATCAACTTATAGGAACATTCACTTTACAATATAGAACATGTTGTTTATTGTGTCGCCTAAGCGACCAAAATTTAAACGTTTTCAAAAAATAGTAGAAAACAAAATCAATGTCGCTAGCGACTAAATAAACGGTCGTTGTTGGCGTCGCTAGAAAATATAGCGATGGTTGAAATGGTCGCATCGATTATTTTTAAAATGGATTGTATATGAACATTTCACATAGTTATAATTGACATTAGTTGTACTATCAGATCGCTGATAACTATTTCTGCAATCATAAAAAGAACACGCCCATAATTTGACTGAAATACAAGACCCAAATCAATAACTCAATATTAATATATATATATATATACATATACATGTATATTTATATATGTGATAGTACCTGAAAAGCAGCAGTTGCAGTACCAAAAATAAAACCCTTTGGGAAATTGGCACGAGTAAAGTGCATATCGGTACTAGAACATGCATATTCATCGGCCGTGGTAAGTGAGCCGGTCAGAGAATTAAAGAAGAAAATTAAAACTAGGAGAGGAATTTTATGAAACCTCCCCATTAATTAAATGCAAATCTCTTAAGTAAATAAAAAATACTTGAAGAAATGTATGAAATATGTTGGAAGTAACCCTATATATAGAGATTTAAGGTGCAAATGTATAATTTTTTATTTTAATTATTAGAAAAATTATTGTGGGAAGAGGTAAGCCACGTGACCGGGAATGAATGGGAATTTAGGAGATGAAAAGTGTGTGTTCTTGTGAATAATATATAATATACTGTTCAATTATTTTGCTTTCATAATAGCTGAAAAAAATTGATATGACTTTTTAATGAAACTAACATATAACTTAATGAAAAAAATGCAATTCGTGTGATGAAGAAGAAAAACAAGGACTACAGATTTAAAGGAGGATTCTTAGGCATGACAATTTATATATCAACAAACAAGCATACAATAGTAATCCCATAACATTAAAGTAAATGCATATTAATTTCGAAAAAATTAATAATTGTAATAGAAGGACAAATTCAAATTTTCTTATAGGGTAAAAACAAAGTTTCCGAATGATTTTTTTTTTACAAGGTGCAAATTGTTGTCTTACAAAGCCATGTTTTTTGTATGTTAAAATTGTTGACGTTATCGTCTTTTTCTTCTTACAAAGTCATATCTTTTGTATGTTAAAATTTTAATTTAGCGGTCAATCATCTCTTTTGTATCTAAAGACAAAACAAAGTCACATCGTGTAGTGTTTTAATTTTGAAAACAAAACAAAAACAAATTTCGTAGTAGAAAGTACAAATATTCTCTAAGGCATTTAACCTTTTTAAAATGTATCACTTTATTTAATTTTGCAAAATTCCTACTATGTGATTTAAATATCCCATATCAAAATGATGTATAATTTTCTCTAATATATATGTAAGATATAAGTCAATTAATTCATTATTAATTAATTTTAAGTTAGTGATGTATTTCATTTTTATCGGTTTTTAACTCATATTTTCATTGATTTTTCAAGTTTTTGTTAGTTTTTTTTTAGTCTTTTCATGTACAAAATGGGTTAATATGGAACTAAGCACTTAAAACATGGATAAGAACAAAAAAGAATATTTATGGAGTTTTTAGTTGCGAAGATCGATCGTTTAGCACCAGGATCAACCAATCCCAATATCACCAGAAGATGTGTCTGATCTGAGGTATGACTCTCTATCTATTGGAGCCTTTTTGAACCAAAAATTGATCAATCCCATCTAAATCGATCGTTCCAGCCCTGACAAGTGATATACGCTTGATGTGAAGAACGACCAGTTGGATTCAAGATCGACCATTCTACAATGGATCGATCAATCTGCACTTGGATCGTCTATTCCACAAGTCATGCACGAGAAAACCAGATTTTCTTTACTTTGAACCAAATACATTTTAAACCTATTTAATTAGATTTTTTTTTATTTTTTAGAAACACCTTTTCTTTATTTTAGAGTCGACTTTTAGCTTTTATTCTTGTAAGGTTTTGGAGAAGAGTTCATCCTCTACACTTTTAGAAGAATTTTGAACCCTCTTAGTTTATGCCTTTGCAATTCAATTATGTTTTTCTATTACTTCTTTTGCTTTGTTTCTCTTGATCATGCCTTAGGAATAAATATAACTTGATCTTAAGTGTTCTCAAATCTAATGCTTAGTTTAATGCTTAAGTTAGCCTTATCACCTAGCTTATGATCATAAGTTGTTTAACTCACCAAAAATGCTTGTTAGATACCTGAAATAGATGAGCAATTAAATTCTTAACCAACGAAAGCTGATGTTAAGACTAATTATGGACTTATCTGACCAATTTGATAATGCATGTTTAGATCTCTAGGACCAAAGGACAGTTTAAGTTTCTAAGATGCGAGATATAGTATTCGACGCCACGATAATGGCTTTGTTATATATTTATGTCTATGTTGAGAATTGGTTGTGCTTGTGTCCTGAATAGTTTTTTGATTTGTTTCTTTCTTTTCTGATGAACACTCGACACCTAATGCTTTTGTTATTGAATTATATAACCATTATTTGCTTTTAGTTGTGGCTACAATCACCACTTTATTGATTTGTCTTGGCTTGAATTAGATTTGAGTAATCAATAATGCAATTCTTGGTCTTCATGGATTTGATCCCTACATATTACTCTGATTTGATGTGCATTTGGAGTAGGGTATTAGGGTTAAAATCTGAGTGTATCAAATATTTGGCGCCGTTGCAGGAGACCAATTGGTTGTCTTTTGATTCAAAATCGAGTTTTAGTCTTAAGTCTTTTATTTATGTTTTATTTTTTTTTTGTTTATTTTTGGTGTTTCAGGTTTATGCTTAGTAAGAGCCAAGGCTCATAACAAGTCATAAACTTCAATAACGAGACACTTGCTAGAGTTTAGCGTGAGAACATGAGAGCCAGAAAAGCGAGTCAAACTATTCATACTGATCCCGTAGTTAACACCAATGTATATCATAATCAAGAGGAAAAAGTCAATATCAGGCAACTGCAAGAGCATAAAGAGCAGTTGAGACGTCAACATGACCAACCACAACGTCGAGCCATGGAATACCGGGATACACCTCACCAATTATATGAGAACATGTCTGCTATTCAATCTCCACCGATTTAAAGGCAAGATTATGAGATCAATTCTAAACTGATTAGATTGGTTAAGCAATATGACTTCACTGATCTACTAGACAAGAGTCTGATGGATCACATCGAAAATATTTAAGACAAGTACAATACAACAAGCTCTAACGGAGTCCTTGCAGACTATGTGAAGTGTAAGTTGTTCCACCATGCCAAAGCATCTCATTGGCTCAAGTCACTTCCTGCATGAATGGTTACTACTAAAGAAGCGATCATAGCTGCCTTTCTGGACCAGTTTTACACTAAGTCCAAGACTATTGCGTTGAGGAACAAGATCACTACTTTTCAATAACGTTCTAGTGAGTCTTCCAGTGAAGCTTGGGAGAGATTCATGGAGTATCAGAGAGATTTCCCACACCATGGGTATACCGACAGACATCTTTTGAACATCTTCTATGGTGGTATTGATTTGGATTACAAGAACTCTCTGAATGCAGCTAGCAATAACGATTTCATGACAAAAACTAGAGAGCAAGCTTTTACCCTCATTAAGAACTTAGCTGCAAGTTCTGGTAATCATTGTGCATAGTATGGCTATGAAAGGAAGGTAAAGAGTGTCAAGTCACATAAAATGAACGAGCTTATTGAGAAGGTGAATGTGCTAATTAAGTCGAGTCAATTCAACCAAAGAAATGTGCACCAGCATGACGACATGAGAGAGGTCACTTATGTCGAACAATAAGGTACATAATCTAGCAGAATAAGGTACATAATCGGTTTTATCTTTCTTACAAGAGCAATAATGTGGAGAATCCTCATGATTAAGTTTATCCGGCTCAGATGATGCCACAAGGATCACTTTTCCAAGGCAAACCACCCGTACCAAGTCAAGATAATAGGTGGAACAATTATAACCAACACAAAATGTATGTATAGAATTCTGGTATAGGTCAAAATTGGCAAAAGCCTTTCAAGCCTTATTAACAGGGAGCAACACCACATCAACAAGCTCCAACAAGCTCATCTAGCACGTCTAACGACAAAATCAATTCCATGATGCAAGAGCAACAGAAGACTTCAAGAGAGCCAAATGCAAAGGTTGATGATATGTATAATGACCACAACAACAAGTATGAGTGAGTGTGTGCTCATGTGAGGAAGCAGGATATTTAGGTTGCTCAGACTACATAAACGATTAGGAGACTTTAGGGGGCACATCTATGGAAGGTGGAGAAGAATCCTAAGGAATCTTGCAATATGATCATCTCTGATTTTTATTTTTTGAGAGTAATCAGATCATCAATGTACAGTGTAAGGAAGAGCAAAGAGCGTCTGAGGAAGTTGAGCATAAGATTGTTAAAGTTGTTAAACCTCAAGTATACAAACCGCTGATCCCCTTCCTGAAACAACTTTCCAAGTTAGAAGATTAAGGTGAGTTTAGCATTCATTGCACACTTGGGAAATTGGCTTTCGATGATGCACTTTGCGATTATGGAGAAAGTGTAAATGTGATCTCATTCGAGATGGTATATCAGCTGGGAGTTGAGCTTATTTGGATAACAAAGTATCCATTTCTTTTGGAGACACCTCATCTAAGTGCCCACGTGGAAGATTAGTAGGCTATCCACTTATGATTGGGAACTACAAGGTTCCAAAAGATTTCGACGTGGTGGAAATGACACGAGATGGTACGGTTTTCTTACTTTTGGGAAGACCATTTCTAAACACTATTGGGGCTAATATTGATTTTCCCAACAAGAGAATGGTGCTAGATAATGTCGACAAAAGGGTCTTAAACCTTATATCAGCTTCTTGAAGACAATTTATGTGGTATTATCCGCCCAACCAAAAAGATTAAAGCTATGTTAGAATTAAAGGCAATAATTTGGTCAAGACCCTTTACTGTGAAACTATAAAGCTGTAGTGTTGCTGGACGCTGTTAAATTTAGTTCGTAGATGATGATCCACATCTTTTGATGTTGCACACAACCTGCAGAACAACTTTGTCATTGTAGATCGATCGATCTATAGGCTATGTGAATGAGTAAGAATGTCAGATTGATCGATCCTCGGGTCAGGTATACATCCTACTTTAAAAAACCAGCTTAATTTACTTAAAATGTATTGGAAAAAAAAATTTAAACGCCTAAGACCCGAGTTTTTGGATCAAAACCATCAATTTTAAAGAAGTTTTTCCTTCTTGGACGATTTTTGAGAGAATTATGCCTCAAACTTCAATTGACCATAACTTTTAATTCTTAACAATTTTGAATGATTCTTGTGCCTAATCTACTCGGATTTTCCTCTTCTTTCTAATTATCCTGGTCTCACTCTTTATATCTACAAAGGTAAGACCTTTTTCTCCACTTTTCCATTTTGCAAAAAATGAAGGTTTTGGGGTTTTCTAATTTTTTGCCATGTGCTTAATTTATGATGTTTAATTTATCTTATTATGCCATTGTATGATGCTTCTGTGTGTAGAACTTTCCAATTTTGGATGATTTCTTGTAGAATACAATTTTTGGTTGTTGGAGATTTCTTGTTTTTTTATAGGAATTATGATTTAGAATTGAATATGGAACCACTTGATGAATGCATTACTGGATGTTTAAATGTGTTGCTACTCGTCTTAACTTAATGTCTTCACATGATTTTTGTTCTATGTCCAGATTTTTTAATATTCATACTATAAATGTTGATTTCATGCCATTGGACTTTGTGTTTGTTTTCTCCCAGGACATGTTCGTGTTGGTGCAAAGAAACCAACAAAAAAGGTAAGAAGATTCTCACAGCAAGGACAAGAAATAGGACTATCATCACCAATTATAAGCCATATAGTACAGTTGATACTCAAACTAATGAGCCATGGCCATGTCCTATTGTTAGTCCCTTATTGAGCCATCAGGAGGTCTCCAACAAATCCAACGACCTCAAAGTACGATTCTGTTTATACCGAGTGAGAGATAGGTGACAGTTGGAAGTGTTATCATAGTGTCTTCTATGACCAGCTCTTGCGGAGCAAGATGGTTCCGACCAAGTTCATTTGTACCACCAGGATGCAGATATTAGGGATTTTGGATGATGTGAGTAGTATGTTGGGGAGGCTTGGCTTTGGGACATTTCTGCATCGCAGTTATCCATTATATCCCGAGCTTGGTCATCAGTTTTTGGCATCTTGTGAGCTATATTAGTTGTCGATTCACGTGGTCCACTGTGCGCAACAATTATTATTTTTCTCTCTAATGATGTATTTTACGAGATGACGATAGAGGATGTTTGTGATCTTTACGGTTGTTGCAGAGATGTTGAAGACCATTTGCTTTCACTAGATTCCATATCTAATTAAGAGGTGTGTGGCATATCTTAGCAGATGGTAGACACGAGGGCCGTTATTAGAAAATGACTCACATCAGGAATCTTGCAATACAGATAGTGGAGAAGATCATCGGATTGATGATGTCTTAGTAAAGAGGAGTTTGAAGCAGTTAGTAAGCATTAACTTGCTTTATTGCATTATGATATTGATCCAGCAGTCTCAAATCTTTTTTATGATGCTCTTGACACCATACAGCCCCATCACAACATTAACAGGGGTTTTGCTTTCGCCCAAATTCTCACTGTCCATCGTTTCAGAAGCTGACCTACCACACCACTGAAGGAGAAGATTGGGAATCTCCTTACTCAAATATTTTTACATCACATGTTGAATCTTACCGACATGGCAAAGGTTGAGCAAATACACTTGATGGATGAGTAGTACTTGACTAACGGTACCTACCTGACAACGGTCCCCTTACCATTTTCACTTGTAAATCCAACGTCGAGTTTGAGCTTCACACTACTTATCCATGGGTTGTTGAATTATAGAATCGACGTCTATGCCAGACTACATTCCGTTGATACGAGATCAGGCAGCTTCACCACCTACTAGTTAGCCACAACCGCCCACTACTCAACCTCCGCCTTTCGCATACACTCCATGAGGAGATGTATATGGGACACACTTAGGAAGACCAAGGTGTCGATCCCTTCATGCCTTGACGACTCTTTGGGGACTGAACCTAACAACAGTGGAGCCACCGAGACTGTACCCATCGTTGCTAGACATGGGAACACTCCCTCAGCAGAAGCAGATGATGGCGAGGAGGATGAGCAGACACTATATCACCGCCTACCTTGACATCGTCAAGGTCCTAGAGATCGCACGAGTTTTAGTCCGCAAGACCTATAAACTTTGCCTATTTCTCTTACTTATTATTTTTTGTGTTTCATCGTACTTTTCTTATTTTATTTTTCTGCGCAAGTCGTGTTTCCTTCAGGTTTATTCTCACACCAAGATGGTGTGAAGTAAATCTAGGGGATGACACTTGCTCTGACGAATAGTCTTTTTCTTTCTTTTGTTTTCGTATGACTCAATTTTTCTATTTTCTTGAGTCAATTTATCTTTATTGGGTATTGAACCAATTGTAAGAACTATGGTTTTTGAAGTTTCTTGCATCTTCAAGAACTTAAAAAACCATCAAATCTTATTTGACAGGAATCGATTGACTATCGGAAAACATAGAGATCATGCAACTTCACAATGTTACCCATATCTTTTTGGGTATTCGAAGAATCTCATGCTGACTTTACACCTAACCTGACTTAATCTTCTTGTCAAGGGGGTTGACATACATTTTACCAGGTTCTCTCTTATCTGTCTTGAAAAACTAGTATATGTGAGTATGCTCTCTTGATCATTTCATTGTAGTTGTGATAAATGTGTTAAACTTTGAAGTAGCTACAAAACAAGCTGGATGCACTGCTAGTAGGCTGAGGATAAAAGTTCCAGTGACACTACTCTTGCCTTCATTCTTTGAGTTACCAAAGAAAGCAATCAATAAAAAAATAAAATGATATCCTAGGTAAGTACGTAGAAGTTGGTTGTGTATCCGATAGAAAAATAAAGTGATATCCCAAGTAAGTAGGGAAATATCAGCTGCAAGGTAAATGAAATGAGAGGAAAGAAACCATAGGGAAGATAGTATGTGTGTTCAGGTATTAGTTGAAGAAGAATCCATGTGTCTTTTGATCGATGCTCCCATTTGAGGCTGCATTTCGATACTTTAGGAAGTCAGTATGGTGCATTTGGATTGTGGAGTTTGTTTGGTATAGTTGCTAAGTTTGGGGGAAGTACAAGGTGGACTCAGTTTTATCAGGTAAGATTTTCACGTGGCTTACTAAAGGTATTGTTCTTGTAGTATTCTTATGATGAATGAGTTCTTCTGTTTACACTTCACTTTTCAGTCTCTATTTTTCTCTTTCCTTGAGGACAAGGAAAAAGCCAAGTCTGGGGGAGTTGACGTATCCCATTTTTATCAGTTTTTAACTCATACTTTCATTGGTTTTTTGAGTTGTTCTTAGTCTTTTAGTGTTTTTTCATGTACAAAATGGGTTAATAGGGAACTAAGCACTCAAAACATGTATTAGAGCCGATCATTCCTAAACAAGATCGATCACCCCCTAACCATGATCGATCAATCCCAATATCACCAGAAGATAAATCATTCCTAACAATGAACGATCAATGCCAATATCACATGAAGATGTGCCCGATCTGAGGTACGACCAACTATCTCTTGGAGTTGTTTTGGACTGAAGATTGATTGATCTCCATCTGGTACGATCATCCCTATCCCTTGACAAGTGATCTACGCCCAATGTGAGAAATGACAAGTTGGATCCAAGATCGATCATTCGATAATATGGATCGATCGATCGGTATAAGGGCATGCGCAATAAAACCAGATTTTCCTTATTTAGTACCTCACACATATTTAGCCTATTTAATTAGGTTTTTTGAAAATTTTAGAGACACCTTTTTCATCATTTTAGAGCCGATTTTTTGCTTTTATTCTTGTAAGCTTTTGGGGGGAGAAGATATCATCATACACATTTTGAGAAGAATTTTGAACCCTTTTAATTTATCTTCTGCAATTCAATTATGTTTTAAATGACTTCTTTTGCTTTGTTTCCCTTGATCATGTGTGAGTACTTTCATAATCAGGTTTAGGGCTTCCTATGGAATTAGGGTATCAATGAATTAGGAATAAATAGGATTTGATCTTAAGTGTTCTCAAAACTAATGTTGAGATTAATACTAAGGTTAGCCTGATCACCTAATTTATAATTGTATGTTGTTTAACTCATCAAAAGTGCTGGTTAGGTACCTGAAATAGCTTAGATGAACAATTAGTCCTTAACAAACAAAAGATGATGTTAAGGTTAATTCTGGACCTATCAGACCAATTTGATAATGCATGTTTAGATCTCTAGGATCAAACGGCAATTTATAGGTTGGTAGATATAATTTCCGGTGCCACGATAGTGAGTTTGTTATATTTTTATGTCTGTGTTGAGTATTTGTTGTGCTTGTGTCATGAATAGTTTTGTGATTTGTTTCCTTCTTCCTTGATGAATATCCGACACTTGATGTTTTTATTTTTGAATTCTATAACTGTTATTTGCTTTAAATTGTTAGCTACTATCACAATTCTATTGAGTTGTCTTACCTTGAATTAGATTTTAGTAATTGATAGGGCAAATCTTGGTCTTGATGGGTTCGATTCCTACATACTACTCTGTTTTATTGTACACTTGGAGTATGATATTAGAGTTATAGTGTGAGTGTATAACTTGGAAAGCTATAATCTAACACAATCTACAACTTATGTGTAATATGCTTGGACCATATTAGTATGATTACTGAGAATCCCAACTAATATAAGTATAAAAAAGTTCACCCTCCTCCCGAGTTAGAAAATAAAATATGGGTTAATTTTTTTTATTAACAATAATTGGATCAACAAATTTTAGTTCATAGTTTTAAACCAAAATTGGCATATTGTATCACAAAAGGTTACATGATAATCTAGATTTTTAATTCCAGTAAAATATCTTACGTACAGATGTGATTATAAAAAAGTAAGGATTGTAATGATTTACATTACATTTCTTTCTTTTTTTGTTACAAATTTATCCACTTTAGTCGAAAGTTTGATTTGAATCAGTTTGTTAATTAATTATCACAAGAATACAAAGTTTATTTCTACAAGCATTCCTGTTGTTGGTAAATGGATGGAACGACTTTATTCCAACCATTTTTCGACGGAAAATTTTGGTTAATATAGAATAATTGGAAAAAAAGATTTCTATCAGAGACCGTTATATATATTTTTGACCAAATATTCCATAATATTATTTACAATACAAGGTTGTAAGACAAAAAATTATGATAAATGAATTCAAATTTTTTAAATAAATTAAAAACTTAATATCTATATATATATATATATATATATATATCTTAATAAAAATTTAAAAGATAAAAAAACATCACACAAAAAACTAGTTCAAAGTTATCACGATAAAACTCGAAATACAGGATTTTGAACACCAAATTTTTCCTAAATCAAAAGTTCTCCAGTCTTTTCTATGTCTAAATTAAAGATTCTCAACCTAAATTTCAAAGTTCAAGCTCTAAATACAACAAAAATCATATAAGATGAAAAATTAGAAAACTTAGAAGAGGGAAAGATGGTGGTTGTTAGGAATGAATACATACGGATAATGGGTGATGAACGCCATAAAAGCACCGGTGGTTGGTGAAATCGATGGAAAAAAAAAGCGGAAGCTTTTGAAGAAGAAGAAGAAGTGTGTAGAAAATATATTTTGCGTTTTTTGATGAAAATCATATCAGAAACTGTCGGGTAATTTAATAAATTTCACAATT
Source organism: Lepidium sativum (assembly GCA_023374145.1). Taxonomy (NCBI): domain Eukaryota; kingdom Viridiplantae; phylum Streptophyta; class Magnoliopsida; order Brassicales; family Brassicaceae; genus Lepidium; species Lepidium sativum. The sequence goes on from JAKUCM010010160.1 coordinate 17,745, forward strand.
TTCTATGCCGAATTTTTTTGAGCAGTTCACTTCCCTCCAATTTTCGTTGAAACCAGTCGAAAATTTCTTACAGCTTCCGACGGAAGTTGTAATTATTATTTATTTAGAATTAAAATAAAAAATTGTTTAAGAGTATTTTCTATGACTTCGAACAGGAATCATAATTATTATTTAATTATTTAAATTTTAAAAATTTATTTTTAGCTGGAATATTTCGGATATTTCTTACTATTTTCGATGGTAACATAACTTCTATACATTTCGGAATCCGCAATGTTTTTTTGTAGTGGATTTGTTTGTCCCAAAAATTCTATACATTTCACAAGTTTACAATTAATTAGTACAACTGCATATATTTGATTGCCGCACTCTTCGTTCCTGGATTATATCAAATGGACATTACATAAAATTATTAATACATTCTTACAATAATTAGAAAACAGAAAATATCATGTAGAAATATTGTCTTCTCTTACATATAATTGACGATATGGTGATAAATAACTGAGATTAAATTAAAAAGAAATTGTAAGAAATAAGACATTAGGCAAGGCCTTTGACTATCTTATAGACAAGAGGTTTAGATATAACTTCGTAGGCTCTTTGGCTAGGATGACCAAAGTCATAAAAGACATATTTACTTTTGTGTCGAAGCATGGTATTATTGCATGCAACATACAACAACATGCTTTTTTTCGCTTCTGTAAACCCTGCAATTTATATAATTTGTATACACATCAATTTTTGTATCATAAGCAGAAAAGAAAAACAAAAAGAGAGAATATATATGTACATATAACTGATTTTTAAGGATCCTCTGCCAAAAACTATGTTTAGACAGTAAAAAAGAGTTCCGATATATCATCATTCTCGAAGGAAATCATTCCCCTCAAAAATTCGTAAGGAAGTCCGATAAGTCAATTCCATCGAAATTTTCTAAGGGATTCTCGACAGATACCACTTTCGTAAAGAATTTTGTATGATCTTATAAAAGTATATTATTG
>JAKUCM010010161.1:0-17798 GCA_023374145.1 Lepidium sativum
AAAGTGCTGAATAGGAGGCAACCCACTAGATGATCGATCAATCAAACGCACACAGTAGGTTGCGCACGATCCAAAGCACGACCAAGCACACAGGATTGATCGAGCAGGAATACCGCATGATCCAGAGCACGACATAAAAAAAAGTCGGATCGATCGAGTCATTTAAAGAAGAACTTGCGCAAGATCCACTGCCCGACCGAGTAGGTAAGGAACGATCGTTCTATGCTCGCAAGAGCACAGATCGATTAATCAACATAGGGATCGATCGATCATTAACCCAGATGGTTTGACCATCAACCTCTAATCCTAGGAAACCTACAAAAAAGGTCTGAGTATCTTCAAATATGCAGCGCGGTCAGTCATCGCGACAGTACGACGATGTGCCTGGACGAGGTCAACTTGGTGATTGTTTTCCGTGGCCGAGACCGGAACAGACGTACTTTGTGGATAGTGTGGCTAACAGGGATGCCCCCTCTCTTGTCAGAACTACAACAGCTACAAGGATAGAACTGAGGGAGACAGTTGGAAGAGCTTTCACGACAGCTTCTATGATTAACTCCTGACAAACACGTTGATCCAAACAAAATTCATTTGCCCGAGACACTGCATAGGATGGGCATTCTAGAAGACGTTATTCAGCTGATGGATAATCTTGGTCTGACCAAGTTCTGCTACGAGGCTTATCCACTGTATCTGGAGGAAAATAGTTCATGACGGGTTCACCAGTAGACATAGCGTCTAGATTAAGGTAAAATTGTTATGTTAAGACCTATGGTACCACTCTAAGTTGGCTTAGCACACTTTCTCATGTCAAAATGACATTAGGTTGCTTGAACCTAGCTAAAAGAGATCACATGTTTAGAAGATCATATGAACATGGCTATACTTTAGGATAAAAGTCGACTTCATAACTCAACCAAAATACTTCATGACGGGTTCACCAGTAGACATAGCGTCTAGATTAAGGTAAAATTGTTATGTTAAGACCTATGGTACCACTCTAAGTTGGCTTAGCACACTTTCTCATGTCAAAATGACATTAGGTTGCTTGAACCTAGCTAAAAGAGATCACATGTTTAGAAGGATTATATGAACATGGCTATACTTTAGGATAAAACTCGACTTCATAACTCAACCAAAATAGTTCATGACGGGTTCACCAGTAGACATAGCGTCTAGATTAAGGTAAAATTGTTATGTTAAGACCTATGGTACCACTCTAAGTTGGCTTAGCACACTTTCTCATGTGAAAAATGACATTACGTTGCTTTGAATCTAGCTAAAAGAGATCACACGTGTACAAGGATCATATGAACATAGCTAGACGTTAGGATAAAACTTGACTTCATAACTCAACCAAAATAGTTCATGACGGGTTCACCAGTAGACATAGCGTCTAGATTAAGGTAAAATTGTTATGTTAAGACCTATGGTACCACTCTAAGTTGGCTTAGCACACTTTCTCATGTCAAAATGACATTAGGTTGCTTGAACCTAGCTAAAAGAGATCACATGTTTAGAAGGATCATATGAACATGGCTATACTTTAGGATAAAAGTCGACTTCATAACTCAACCAAAATACTTCATGACGGGTTCACCAGTAGACATAGCGTCTAGATTAAGGTAAAATTGTTATGTTAAGACCTATGGTACCACTCTAAGTTGGCTTAGCACACTTTCTCATGTCAAAATGACATTAGGTTGCTTGAACCTAGCTAAAAGAGATCACATGTTTAGAAGGATTATATGAACATGGCTATACTTTAGGATAAAACTCGACTTCATAACTCAACCAAAATAGTTCATGACGGGTTCACCAGTAGACATAGCGTCTAGATTAAGGTAAAATTGTTATGGTAAGACCTATGGTACCACTCTAAGTTGGCTTAGCACACTTTCTCATGTGAAAAATGACATTACGTTGCTTTGAATCTAGCTAAAAGAGATCACACGTGTACAAGGATCATATGAACATAGCTAGACGTTAGGATAAAACTTGACTTCATAACTCAACCAAAATAGTTCATGACGGGTTCACCAGTAGACATAGCGTCTAGATTAAGGTAAAATTGTTATGTTAAGACCTATGATACCACTCTAAGTAGGTTTAGCACACTTTCTCATGTCAAAATGACATTAAGTTGCTTGAACCTAGCTAAATGAGATCACATGTTTAGAAGGATCATATGAACATGACTATACGTTAGGATAAAACTCGACTTTATAACTCAACCAAAATACTTCATGACGGGTTCACCAGTAGACATAGCGTCTAGATTAAGGTAAAATTGTTATGTTAAGACCTATGATACCACTCTAAGTAGGTTTAGCACACTTTCTCATGTCAAAATGACATTAAGTTGCTTGAACCTAGCTAAATGAGATCACATGTTTAGAAGGATCATATGAACATGGCTATACGTTAGGATAAAACTCGACTTTATAACTCAACCAAAATACTTCATGACGGGTTCACCAGTAGACATAGCGTCTAGATTAAGGTAAAATTGTTATGTTAAGACCTATGATACCACTCTAAGTTGGTTTAGCACACTTTCTCATGTCAAAATGACATTAAGTTGCTTGAACCTAGCTAAATGAGATCACATGTTTAGAAGGATCATATGAACATGGCTATACGTTAGGATAAAACTCGACTTTATAACTCAACCAAAATACTTCATGACGGGTTCACCAGTAGACATAGCGACTAGATTAAGGTAAAATTGTTATGTTAAGACCTATGATACCACTCTAAGTTGGCTTAGCACAATTTCTCATGTCAAAATGACATTAAGTTGCTTGAACCTAGCTAAATGAGATCACATGTTTAGAAGGATCATATGAACATGGCTATACGTTAGGATAAAAGTCGACTTCATACCTCAACCAAAATACTTCATGACGGGTTCACCAGTAGACATAGCGTCTAGATTAAGGTAAAATTGTTATGTTAAGACCTATGATACCACTCTAAGTAGGTTTAGCACACTTTCTCATGTCAAAATGACATTAAGTTGCTTGAACCTAGCTAAATGAGATCACATGTTTAGAAGGATCATATGAACATGGCTATACGTTAGGATAAAACTCGACTTTATAACTCAACCAAAATACTTCATGACGGGTTCACCAGTAGACATAGCGTCTAGATTAAGGTAAAATTGTTATGTTAAGACCTATGGTACCACTCTAAGTTGGCTTAGCACACTTTCTCATGTGAAAAATGACATTACGTTGCTTTGAATCTAGCTAAAAGAGATCACACGTGTACAAGGATCATATGAACATGGCTATACTTTAGGATAAAACTCGACTTCATAACTCAACCAAAATAGTTCATGACGGGTTCACCAGTAGACATAGCGTCTAGATTAAGGTAAAATTGTTATGTTAAGACCTATGGTACCACTCTAAGTTGGCTTAGCACACTTTCTCATGTGAAAAATGACATTACGTTGCTTTGAATCTATCTAAAAGATATCACACGTGTACAAGGATCATATGAACATAGCTAGACGTTAGGATAAAACTTGACTTCATAACTCAACCAAAATAGTTCATGACGGGTTCACCAGTAGACATAGCGTCTAGATTAAGGTAAAATTGTTATGTTAAGACCTATGGTACCACTCTAAGTTGGCTTAGCACACTTTCTCATGTGAAAAATGACATTACGTTGCTTTGAATCTAGCTAAAAGAGATCACACGTGTACAAGGATCATATGAACATGGCTATACTTTAGGATAAAACTCGACTTCATAACTCAACCAAAATAGTTCATGACGGGTTCACCAGTAGACATAGCGTCTAGATTAAGGTAAAATTGTTATGTTAAGACCTATGATACCACTCTAAGTAGGCTTAGCACACTTTCTCATGTCAAAATGACATTAAGTTGCTTGAACCTAGCTAAATGAGATCACATGTTTAGAAGGATCATATGAACATGGTTATACGTTAGGATAAAAGTCGACTTCATAACTCAACCAAAATAGTTCATGACGGGTTCACCAGTAGACATAGCGTCTAGATTAAGGTAAAATTGTTATGTTAAGACCTATGGTACCACTCTAAGTTGGCTTAGCACACTTTCTCATGTGAAAAATGACATTACGTTGCTTTGAATCTAGCTAAAAGAGATCACACGTGTACAAGGATCATATGAACATGGCTATACTTTAGGATAAAACTCGACTTCATAACTCAACCAAAATAGTTCATGACGGGTTCACTAGTAGACATAGCGTCTAGATTAAGGTAAAATTGTTATGTTAAGACCTATGGTACCACTCTAAGTTGGCTTAGCACACTTTCTCATGTGAAAAATGACATTACGTTGCTTTGAATCTAGCTAAAAGAGATCACACGTGTACAAGGATCATATGAACATAGCTATACTTTAGGATAAAAGTCGACTTCATAACTCAACCAAAATACTTCATGACGGGTTCACCAGTAGACATAGCGACTAGATTAAGGTAAAATTGTTATGTTAAGACCTATGGTACCACTCTAAGTTGGCTTAGCACACTTTCTCATGTCAAAATGACATTAGGTTGCTTGAACCTAGCTAAAAGAGATCACATGTTTAGAAGGATTATATGAACATGGCTATACTTTAGGATAAACTCGACTTCATAACTCAACCAAAATAGTTCATGACGGGTTCACCAGTAGACATAGCGTCTAGATTAAGGTAAAATTGTTATGTTAAGACCTATGGTACCACTCTAAGTTGGCTTAGCACACTTTCTCATGTGAAAAATGACATTACGTTGCTTTGAATCTAGCTAAAAGAGATCACACGTGTACAAGGATCATATGAACATGGCTATACTTTAGGATAAAACTCGACTTCATAACTCAACCAAAATAGTTCATGACGGGTTCACCAGTAGACATAACGTCTAGATTAAGGTAAAATTGTTATGTTAAGACCTATGGTACCACTCTAAGTTGGCTTAGCACACTTTCTCATGTGAAAAATGACATTACGTTGCTTTGAATCTATCTAAAAGATATCACACGTGTACAAGGATCATATGAACATAGCTAGACGTTAGGATAAAACTTGACTTCATAACTCAACCAAAATAGTTCATGACGGGTTCACCAGTAGACATAGCGTCTAGATTAAGGTAAAATTGTTATGTTAAGACCTATGGTACCACTCTAAGTTGGCTTAGCACACTTTCTCATGTGAAAAATGACATTACGTTGCTTTGAATCTAGCTAAAAGAGATCACACGTGTACAAGGATCATATGAACATGGCTATACTTTAGGATAAAACTCGACTTCATAACTCAACCAAAATAGTTCATGACGGGTTCACCAGTAGACATAGCGTCTAGATTAAGGTAAAATTGTTATGTTAAGACCTATGATACCACTCTAAGTAGGCTTAGCACACTTTCTCATGTCAAAATGACATTAAGTTGCTTGAACCTAGCTAAATGAGATCACATGTTTAGAAGGATCATATGAACATGGCTATACGTTAGGATAAAACTCGACTTTATAACTCAACCAAAATACTTCATGACGGGTTCACCAGTAGACATAGCGTCTAGATTAAGGTAAAATTGTTATGTTAAGACCTATGATACCACTCTAAGTTGGTTTAGCACACTTTCTCATGTCAAAATGACATTAAGTTGCTTGAACCTAGCTAAATGAGATCACATGTTTAGAAGGATCATATGAACATGGCTATACGTTAGGATAAAACTCGACTTTATAACTCAACCAAAATACTTCATGACGGGTTCACCAGTAGACATAGCGACTAGATTAAGGTAAAATTGTTATGTTAAGACCTATGATACCACTCTAAGTTGGCTTAGCACAATTTCTCATGTCAAAATGACATTAAGTTGCTTGAACCTAGCTAAATGAGATCACATGTTTAGAAGGATCATATGAACATGGCTATACGTTAGGATAAAAGTCGACTTCATACCTCAACCAAAATACTTCATGACGGGTTCACCAGTAGACATAGCGTCTAGATTAAGGTAAAATTGTTATGTTAAGACCTATGATACCACTCTAAGTAGGTTTAGCACACTTTCTCATGTCAAAATGACATTAAGTTGCTTGAACCTAGCTAAATGAGATCACATGTTTAGAAGGATCATATGAACATGGCTATACGTTAGGATAAAACTCGACTTTATAACTCAACCAAAATACTTCATGACGGGTTCACCAGTAGACATAGCGTCTAGATTAAGGTAAAATTGTTATGTTAAGACCTATGGTACCACTCTAAGTTGGCTTAGCACACTTTCTCATGTGAAAAATGACATTACGTTGCTTTGAATCTAGCTAAAAGAGATCACACGTGTACAAGGATCATATGAACATGGCTATACTTTAGGATAAAACTCGACTTCATAACTCAACCAAAATAGTTCATGACGGGTTCACCAGTAGACATAGCGTCTAGATTAAGGTAAAATTGTTATGTTAAGACCTATGGTACCACTCTAAGTTGGCTTAGCACACTTTCTCATGTGAAAAATGACATTACGTTGCTTTGAATCTATCTAAAAGATATCACACGTGTACAAGGATCATATGAACATAGCTAGACGTTAGGATAAAACTTGACTTCATAACTCAACCAAAATAGTTCATGACGGGTTCACCAGTAGACATAGCGTCTAGATTAAGGTAAAATTGTTATGTTAAGACCTATGATACCACTCTAAGTAGGCTTAGCACACTTTCTCATGTCAAAATGACATTAAGTTGCTTGAACCTAGCTAAATGAGATCACATGTTTAGAAGGATCATATGAACATGGTTATACGTTAGGATAAAAGTCGACTTCATAACTCAACCAAAATAGTTCATGACGGGTTCACCAGTAGACATAGTGTCTAGATTAAGGTAAAATTGTTATGTTAAGACCTATGGTACCACTCTAAGTTGGCTTAGCACACTTTCTCATGTGAAAAATGACATTACGTTGCTTTGAATCTAGCTAAAAGAGATCACACGTGTACAAGGATCATATGAACATGGCTATACTTTAGGATAAAACTCGACTTCATAACTCAACCAAAATAGTTCATGACGGGTTCACTAGTAGACATAGCGTCTAGATTAAGGTAAAATTGTTATGTTAAGACCTATGGTACCACTCTAAGTTGGCTTAGCACACTTTCTCATGTGAAAAATGACATTACGTTGCTTTGAATCTAGCTAAAAGAGATCACACGTGTACAAGGATCATATGAACATAGCTATACTTTAGGATAAAAGTCGACTTCATAACTCAACCAAAATACTTCATGACGGGTTCACCAGTAGACATAGCGACTAGATTAAGGTAAAATTGTTATGTTAAGACCTATGGTACCACTCTAAGTTGGCTTAGCACACTTTCTCATGTCAAAATGACATTAGGTTGCTTGAACCTAGCTAAAAGAGATCACATGTTTAGAAGGATTATATGAACATGGCTATACTTTAGGATAAAACTCGACTTCATAACTCAACCAAAATAGTTCATGACGGGTTCACCAGTAGACATAGCGTCTAGATTAAGGTAAAATTGTTATGTTAAGACCTATGGTACCACTCTAAGTTGGCTTAGCACACTTTCTCATGTGAAAAATGACATTACGTTGCTTTGAATCTAGCTAAAAGAGATCACACGTGTACAAGGATCATATGAACATGGCTATACTTTAGGATAAAACTCGACTTCATAACTCAACCAAAATAGTTCATGACGGGTTCACCAGTAGACATAGCGTCTAGATTAAGGTAAAATTGTTATGTTAAGACCTATGGTACCACTCTAAGTTGGCTTAGCACACTTTCTCATGTGAAAAATGACATTACGTTGCTTTGAATCTATCTAAAAGATATCACACGTGTACAAGGATCATATGAACATAGCTAGACGTTAGGATAAAACTTGACTTCATAACTCAACCAAAATAGTTCATGACGGGTTCACCAGTAGACATAGCGTCTAGATTAAGGTAAAATTGTTATGTTAAGACCTATGGTACCACTCTAAGTTGGCTTAGCACACTTTCTCATGTGAAAAATGACATTACGTTGCTTTGAATCTAGCTAAAAGAGATCACACGTGTACAAGGATCATATGAACATGGCTATACTTTAGGATAAAACTCGACTTCATAACTCAACCAAAATAGTTCATGACGGGTTCACCAGTAGACATAGCGTCTAGATTAAGGTAAAATTGTTATGTTAAGACCTATGATACCACTCTAAGTAGGCTTAGCACACTTTCTCATGTCAAAATGACATTAAGTTGCTTGAACCTAGCTAAATGAGATCACATGTTTAGAAGGATCATATGAACATGGCTATACGTTAGGATAAAACTCGACTTTATAACTCAACCAAAATACTTCATGACGGGTTCACCAGTAGACATAGCGTCTAGATTAAGGTAAAATTGTTATGTTAAGACCTATGGTACCACTCTAAGTTGGCTTAGCACACTTTCTCATGTGAAAAATGACATTACGTTGCTTTGAATCTAGCTAAAAGAGATCACACGTGTACAAGGATCATATGAACATGGCTATACTTTAGGATAAAACTCGACTTCATAACTCAACCAAAATAGTTCATGACGGGTTCACCAGTAGACATAGCGTCTAGATTAAGGTAAAATTGTTATGTTAAGACCTATGGTACCACTCTAAGTTGGCTTAGCACACTTTCTCATGTGAAAAATGACATTACGTTGCTTTGAATCTATCTAAAAGATATCACACGTGTACAAGGATCATATGAACATAGCTAGACGTTAGGATAAAACTTGACTTCATAACTCAACCAAAATAGTTCATGACGGGTTCACCAGTAGACATAGCGTCTAGATTAAGGTAAAATTGTTATGTTAAGACCTATGGTACCACTCTAAGTTGGCTTAGCACACTTTCTCATGTGAAAAATGACATTACGTTGCTTTGAATCTAGCTAAAAGAGATCACACGTGTACAAGGATCATATGAACATGGCTATACTTTAGGATAAAACTCGACTTCATAACTCAACCAAAATAGTTCATGACGGGTTCACCAGTAGACATAGCGTCTAGATTAAGGTAAAATTGTTATGTTAAGACCTATGATACCACTCTAAGTAGGCTTAGCACACTTTCTCATGTCAAAATGACATTAAGTTGCTTGAACCTAGCTAAATGAGATCACATGTTTAGAAGGATCATATGAACATGGCTATACGTTAGGATAAAACTCGACTTTATAACTCAACCAAAATACTTCATGACGGGTTCACCAGTAGACATAGCGTCTAGATTAAGGTAAAATTGTTATGTTAAGACCTATGGTACCACTCTAAGTTGGCTTAGCACACTTTCTCATGTGAAAAATGACATTACGTTGCTTTGAATCTAGCTAAAAGAGATCACACGTGTACAAGGATCATATGAACATGGCTATACTTTAGGATAAAACTCGACTTCATAACTCAACCAAAATAGTTCATGACGGGTTCACCAGTAGACATAGCGTCTAGATTAAGGTAAAATTGTTATGTTAAGACCTATGGTACCACTCTAAGTTGGCTTAGCACACTTTCTCATGTGAAAAATGACATTACGTTGCTTTGAATCTATCTAAAAGATATCACACGTGTACAAGGATCATATGAACATAGCTAGACGTTAGGATAAAACTTGACTTCATAACTCAACCAAAATAGTTCATGACGGGTTCACCAGTAGACATAGCGTCTAGATTAAGGTAAAATTGTTATGTTAAGACCTATGGTACCACTCTAAGTTGGCTTAGCACACTTTCTCATGTGAAAAATGACATTACGTTGCTTTGAATCTAGCTAAAAGAGATCACACGTGTACAAGGATCATATGAACATGGCTATACTTTAGGATAAAACTCGACTTCATAACTCAACCAAAATAGTTCATGACGGGTTCACCAGTAGACATAGCGTCTAGATTAAGGTAAAATTGTTATGTTAAGACCTATGATACCACTCTAAGTAGGCTTAGCACACTTTCTCATGTCAAAATGACATTAAGTTGCTTGAACCTAGCTAAATGAGATCACATGTTTAGAAGGATCATATGAACATTGTTATACGTTAGGATAAAAGTCGACTTCATAACTCAACCAAAATAGTTCATGACGGGTTCACCAGTAGACATAGCGTCTAGATTAAGGTAAAATTGTTATGTTAAGACCTATGGTACCACTCTAAGTTGGCTTAGCACACTTTCTCATGTGAAAAATGACATTACGTTGCTTTGAATCTAGCTAAAAGAGATCACACGTGTACAAGGATCATATGAACATGGCTATACTTTAGGATAAAACTCGACTTCATAACTCAACCAAAATAGTTCATGACGGGTTCACTAGTAGACATAGCGTCTAGATTAAGGTAAAATTGTTATGTTAAGACCTATGGTACCACTCTAAGTTGGCTTAGCACACTTTCTCATGTGAAAAATGACATTACGTTGCTTTGAATCTAGCTAAAAGAGATCACACGTGTACAAGGATCATATGAACATGGCTATACTTTAGGATAAAAGTCGACTTCATAACTCAACCAAAATACTTCATGACGGGTTCACCAGTAGACATAGCGTCTAGATTAAGGTAAAATTGTTATGTTAAGACCTATGGTACCACTCTAAGTTGGCTTAGCACACTTTCTCATGTCAAAATGACATTAGGTTGCTTGAACCTAGCTAAAAGAGATCACATGTTTAGAAGGATTATATGAACATGGCTATACTTTAGGATAAAACTCGACTTCATAACTCAACCAAAATAGTTCATGACGGGTTCACCAGTAGACATAGCGTCTAGATTAAGGTAAAATTGTTATGTTAAGACCTATGGTACCACTCTAAGTTGGCTTAGCACACTTTCTCATGTGAAAAATGACATTACGTTGCTTTGAATCTAGCTAAAAGAGATCACACGTGTACAAGGATCATATGAACATAGCTAGACGTTAGGATAAAACTTGACTTCATAACTCAACCAAAATAGTTCATGACGGGTTCACCAGTAGACATAGCGTCTAGATTAAGGTAAAATTGTTATGTTAAGACCTATGATACCACTCTAAGTAGGTTTAGCACACTTTCTCATGTCAAAATGACATTAAGTTGCTTGAACCTAGCTAAATGAGATCACATGTTTAGAAGGATCATATGAACATGACTATACGTTAGGATAAAACTCGACTTTATAACTCAACCAAAATACTTCATGACGGGTTCACCAGTAGACATAGCGTCTAGATTAAGGTAAAATTGTTATGTTAAGACCTATGATACCACTCTAAGTAGGTTTAGCACACTTTCTCATGTCAAAATGACATTAAGTTGCTTGAACCTAGCTAAATGAGATCACATGTTTAGAAGGATCATATGAACATGGCTATACGTTAGGATAAAACTCGACTTTATAACTCAACCAAAATACTTCATGACGGGTTCACCAGTAGACATAGCGTCTAGATTAAGGTAAAATTGTTATGTTAAGACCTATGATACCACTCTAAGTTGGGTTAGCACACTTTCTCATGTCAAAATGACATTACGTTGCTTTGAATCTAGCTAAAAGAGATCACACGTGTACAAGGATCATATGAACATGGCTATACTTTAGGATAAAACTCGACTTCATAACTCAACCAAAATAGTTCATGACGGGTTCACCAGTAGACATAGCGTCTAGATTAAGGTAAAATTGTTATGTTAAGACCTATGATACCACTCTAAGTAGGCTTAGCACACTTTCTCATGTCAAAATGACATTAAGTTGCTTGAACCTAGCTAAATGAGATCACATGTTTAGAAGGATCATATGAACATGGCTATACGTTAGGATAAAACTCGACTTTATAACTCAACCAAAATACTTCATGACGGGTTCACCAGTAGACATAGCGTCTAGATTAAGGTAAAATTGTTATGTTAAGACCTATGGTACCACTCTAAGTTGGCTTAGCACACTTTCTCATGTGAAAAATGACATTACGTTGCTTTGAATCTAGCTAAAAGAGATCACACGTGTACAAGGATCATATGAACATGGCTATACTTTAGGATAAAACTCGACTTCATAACTCAACCAAAATAGTTCATGACGGGTTCACCAGTAGACATAGCGTCTAGATTAAGGTAAAATTGTTATGTTAAGACCTATGGTACCACTCTAAGTTGGCTTAGCACACTTTCTCATGTGAAAAATGACATTACGTTGCTTTGAATCTATCTAAAAGATATCACACGTGTACAAGGATCATATGAACATAGCTAGACGTTAGGATAAAACTTGACTTCATAACTCAACCAAAATAGTTCATGACGGGTTCACCAGTAGACATAGCGTCTAGATTAAGGTAAAATTGTTATGTTAAGACCTATGGTACCACTCTAAGTTGGCTTAGCACACTTTCTCATGTGAAAAATGACATTACGTTGCTTTGAATCTAGCTAAAAGAGATCACACGTGTACAAGGATCATATGAACATGGCTATACTTTAGGATAAAACTCGACTTCATAACTCAACCAAAATAGTTCATGACGGGTTCACCAGTAGACATAGCGTCTAGATTAAGGTAAAATTGTTATGTTAAGACCTATGATACCACTCTAAGTAGGCTTAGCACACTTTCTCATGTCAAAATGACATTAAGTTGCTTGAACCTAGCTAAATGAGATCACATGTTTAGAAGGATCATATGAACATGGTTATACGTTAGGATAAAAGTCGACTTCATAACTCAACCAAAATAGTTCATGACGGGTTCACCAGTAGACATAGCGTCTAGATTAAGGTAAAATTGTTATGTTAAGACCTATGGTACCACTCTAAGTTGGCTTAGCACACTTTCTCATGTGAAAAATGACATTACGTTGCTTTGAATCTAGCTAAAAGAGATCACACGTGTACAAGGATCATATGAACATGGCTATACTTTAGGATAAAACTCGACTTCATAACTCAACCAAAATAGTTCATGACGGGTTCACTAGTAGACATAGCGTCTAGATTAAGGTAAAATTGTTATGTTAAGACCTATGGTACCACTCTAAGTTGGCTTAGCACACTTTCTCATGTGAAAAATGACATTACGTTGCTTTGAATCTAGCTAAAAGAGATCACACGTGTACAAGGATCATATGAACATGGCTATACTTTAGGATAAAAGTCGACTTCATAACTCAACCAAAATACTTCATGACGGGTTCACCAGTAGACATAGCGTCTAGATTAAGGTAAAATTGTTATGTTAAGACCTATGGTACCACTCTAAGTTGGCTTAGCACACTTTCTCATGTCAAAATGACATTAGGTTGCTTGAACCTAGCTAAAAGAGATCACATGTTTAGAAGGATTATATGAACATGGCTATACTTTAGGATAAAACTCGACTTCATAACTCAACCAAAATAGTTCATGACGGGTTCACCAGTAGACATAGCGTCTAGATTAAGGTAAAATTGTTATGTTAAGACCTATGGTACCACTCTAAGTTGGCTTAGCACACTTTCTCATGTGAAAAATGACATTACGTTGCTTTGAATCTAGCTAAAAGAGATCACACGTGTACAAGGATCATATGAACATAGCTAGACGTTAGGATAAAACTTGACTTCATAACTCAACCAAAATAGTTCATGACGGGTTCACCAGTAGACATAGCGTCTAGATTAAGGTAAAATTGTTATGTTAAGACCTATGATACCACTCTAAGTAGGTTTAGCACACTTTCTCATGTCAAAATGACATTAAGTTGCTTGAACCTAGCTAAATGAGATCACATGTTTAGAAGGATCATATGAACATGACTATACGTTAGGATAAAACTCGACTTTATAACTCAACCAAAATACTTCATGACGGGTTCACCAGTAGACATAGCGTCTAGATTAAGGTAAAATTGTTATGTTAAGACCTATGGTACCACTCTAAGTTGGCTTAGCACACTTTCTCATGTCAAAATGACATTAGGTTGCTTGAACCTAGCTAAAAGAGATCACATGTTTAGAAGGATTATATGAACATGGCTATACTTTAGGATAAAACTCGACTTCATAACTCAACCAAAATAGTTCATGACGGGTTCACCAGTAGACATAGCGTCTAGATTAAGGTAAAATTGTTATGTTAAGACCTATGGTACCACTCTAAGTTGGCTTAGCACACTTTCTCATGTGAAAAATGACATTACGTTGCTTTGAATCTAGCTAAAAGAGATCACACGTGTACAAGGATCATATGAACATGGCTATACTTTAGGATAAAAGTCGACTTCATAACTCAACCAAAATACTTCATGACGGGTTCACCAGTAGACATAGCGTCTAGATTAAGGTAAAATTGTTATGTTAAGACCTATGGTACCACTCTAAGTTGGCTTAGCACACTTTCTCATGTCAAAATGACATTAGGTTGCTTGAACCTAGCTAAAAGAGATCACATGTTTAGAAGGATTATATGAACATGGCTATACTTTAGGATAAAACTCGACTTCATAACTCAACCAAAATAGTTCATGACGGGTTCACCAGTAGACATAGCGTCTAGATTAAGGTAAAATTGTTATGTTAAGACCTATGGTACCACTCTAAGTTGGCTTAGCACACTTTCTCATGTGAAAAATGACATTACGTTGCTTTGAATCTAGCTAAAAGAGATCACACGTGTACAAGGATCATATGAACATAGCTAGACGTTAGGATAAAACTTGACTTCATAACTCAACCAAAATAGTTCATGACGGGTTCACCAGTAGACATAGCGTCTAGATTAAGGTAAAATTGTTATGTTAAGACCTATGATACCACTCTAAGTAGGTTTAGCACACTTTCTCATGTCAAAATGACATTAAGTTGCTTGAACCTAGCTAAATGAGATCACATGTTTAGAAGGATCATATGAACATGACTATACGTTAGGATAAAACTCGACTTTATAACTCAACCAAAATACTTCATGACGGGTTCACCAGTAGACATAGCGTCTAGATTAAGGTAAAATTGTTATGTTAAGACCTATGATACCACTCTAAGTAGGTTTAGCACACTTTCTCATGTCAAAATGACATTAAGTTGCTTGAACCTAGCTAAATGAGATCACATGTTTAGAAGGATCATATGAACATGGCTATACGTTAGGATAAAACTCGACTTTATAACTCAACCAAAATACTTCATGACGGGTTCACCAGTAGACATAGCGTCTAGATTAAGGTAAAATTGTTATGTTAAGACCTATGATACCACTCTAAGTTGGGTTAGCACACTTTCTCATGTCAAAATGACATTACGTTGCTTTGAATCTAGCTAAAAGAGATCACACGTGTACAAGGATCATATGAACATGGCTATACTTTAGGATAAAACTCGACTTCATAACTCAACCAAAATAGTTCATGACGGGTTCACCAGTAGACATAGCGTCTAGATTAAGGTAAAATTGTTATGTTAAGACCTATGATACCACTCTAAGTAGGCTTAGCACACTTTCTCATGTCAAAATGACATTAAGTTGCTTGAACCTAGCTAAATGAGATCACATGTTTAGAAGGATCATATGAACATGGCTATACGTTAGGATAAAACTCGACTTTATAACTCAACCAAAATACTTCATGACGGGTTCACCAGTAGACATAGCGTCTAGATTAAGGTAAAATTGTTATGTTAAGACCTATGGTACCACTCTAAGTTGGCTTAGCACACTTTCTCATGTGAAAAATGACATTACGTTGCTTTGAATCTAGCTAAAAGAGATCACACGTGTACAAGGATCATATGAACATGGCTATACTTTAGGATAAAACTCGACTTCATAACTCAACCAAAATAGTTCATGACAGGTTCACCAGTAGACATAGCGTCTAGATTAAGGTAAAATTGTTATGTTAAGACCTATGGTACCACTCTAAGTTGGCTTAGCACACTTTCTCATGTGAAAAATGACATTACGTTGCTTTGAATCTATCTAAAAGATATCACACGTGTACAAGGATCATATGAACATAGCTAGACGTTAGGATAAAACTTGACTTCATAACTCAACCAAAATAGTTCATGACGGGTTCACCAGTAGACATAGCGTCTAGATTAAGGTAAAATTGTTATGTTAAGACCTATGGTACCACTCTAAGTTGGCTTAGCACACTTTCTCATGTGAAAAATGACATTACGTTGCTTTGAATCTAGCTAAAAGAGATCACACGTGTACAAGGATCATATGAACATGGCTATACTTTAGGATAAAACTCGACTTCATAACTCAACCAAAATAGTTCATGACGGGTTCACCAGTAGACATAGCGTCTAGATTAAGGTAAAATTGTTATGTTAAGACCTATGATACCACTCTAAGTAGGCTTAGCACACTTTCTCATGTCAAAATGACATTAAGTTGCTTGAACCTAGCTAAATGAGATCACATGTTTAGAAGGATCATATGAACATGGTTATACGTTAGGATAAAAGTCGACTTCATAACTCAACCAAAATAGTTCATGACGGGTTCACCAGTAGACATAGCGTCTAGATTAAGGTAAAATTGTTATGTTAAGACCTATGGTACCACTCTAAGTTGGCTTAGCACACTTTCTCATGTGAAAAATGACATTACGTTGCTTTGAATCTAGCTAAAAGAGATCACACGTGTACAAGGATCATATGAACATGGCTATACTTTAGGATAAAACTCGACTTCATAACTCAACCAAAATAGTTCATGACGGGTTCACTAGTAGACATAGCGTCTAGATTAAGGTAAAATTGTTATGTTAAGACCTATGGTACCACTCTAAGTTGGCTTAGCACACTTTCTCATGTGAAAAATGACATTACGTTGCTTTGAATCTAGCTAAAAGAGATCACACGTGTACAAGGATCATATGAACATGGCTATACTTTAGGATAAAAGTCGACTTCATAACTCAACCAAAATACTTCATGACGGGTTCACCAGTAGACATAGCGTCTAGATTAAGGTAAAATTGTTATGTTAAGACCTATGGTACCACTCTAAGTTGGCTTAGCACACTTTCTCATGTCAAAATGACATTAGGTTGCTTGAACCTAGCTAAAAGAGATCACATGTTTAGAAGGATTATATGAACATGGCTATACTTTAGGATAAAACTCGACTTCATAACTCAACCAAAATAGTTCATGACGGGTTCACCAGTAGACATAGCGTCTAGATTAAGGTAAAATTGTTATGTTAAGACCTATGGTACCACTCTAAGTTGGCTTAGCACACTTTCTCATGTGAAAAATGACATTACGTTGCTTTGAATCTAGCTAAAAGAGATCACACGTGTACAAGGATCATATGAACATAGCTAGACGTTAGGATAAAACTTGACTTCATAACTCAACCAAAATAGTTCATGACGGGTTCACCAGTAGACATAGCGTCTAGATTAAGGTAAAATTGTTATGTTAAGACCTATGATACCACTCTAAGTAGGTTTAGCACACTTTCTCATGTCAAAATGACATTAAGTTGCTTGAACCTAGCTAAATGAGATCACATGTTTAGAAGGATCATATGAACATGACTATACGTTAGGATAAAACTCGACTTTATAACTCAACCAAAATACTTCATGACGGGTTCACCAGTAGACATAGCGTCTAGATTAAGGTAAAATTGTTATGTTAAGACCTATGATACCACTCTAAGTAGGTTTAGCACACTTTCTCATGTCAAAATGACATTAAGTTGCTTGAACCTAGCTAAATGAGATCACA
>JAKUCM010010162.1:0-13849 GCA_023374145.1 Lepidium sativum
GTGACTAATACTTTTGTTTTTGTTTGTATGCAATATATGAAATTACGAATAAATAGTATTTTTCTGCATGTTTCTTGGTTTTTTTTTTTTCGTCAAACGGCAGATTATGATTGGGGCACAACTGGCCGGCCCAATAGTCAAATTTTTACACAATGTAGGTATGGGAACTCGATCCCAGATTATGTAAATGCGCTGTCTTTTAAGTGAATTTACTGTCTGCTACTAGATTAAATGCCATTTGCGCATGTTTCTTGGTTATATTCACAAAATTATGAAACTTGTCAACAACGTTCTCTTGTTACATTTTTCTATGCATGAGTGAAACTTCTCCCCATCTTTTGTTCTCTTGCAATATTAAAATTAAAGGTTAGATTCACATATTTTTAACTTTCAATATTAATGAAATATATATATATATATATATATTATATATATATATATTTATATTGTATTATATATACGTGACTTGATTTATCGGGTGAGGGGAATTATGTTTCACTTTTTTCTTGTTTGAAAATATAAAAAAATAGTTTTTGATTCACAACCACAAACTTGTAAACTCAATGATTTAATATATGAAAAAATAAAGTATGAGCCAAACATTTGAAACTTTTCAACTAATAAGAAGGTCAATAACAATAGATTAAGCTAAGCTATATACATATATTATTTTTAATTGGGAAGAATACCATCCCAATTTGAGTAAATGATTTTTTATTATTACTATTATTATTTAGCAAATTTATTTGCAAGATGACTAATTGAATTTTTTTTTCCATTAGATGAATACATAATTGAATATATATATATATATATATATATATATATATATTTTTGTCAACTTTAAATTTTATTAGGAGAAAGAGGTCAAGCCTCAACTATTCCAACAGATAGAAAACACAAATTTGTGAGACATTTTGATATAGAAAAAATGTAAGTTGTTTATGAACCTAAGATTACTGGTTACATATACCCTTTAACACATTGAATGCATTAAACATATGTCTCTTTCATTAAGAAAAACTAAACCAACCTTAAAAATGAAAATTAAATCATTTAATGTGTGATTGATAATAAGGAATATCATCAAAATACTCTGTTTTGGTACAATACTAAATGATATGTTATATTTCAAAAAACTTACTACAAACACTTTTTTATTTAGGATATAAAATTAAAACACACCCTTCCCAGCATGAATCGCAAAACGGATGACCACCAAGCAGCAGCATGCAATTTGTCCGAATTGAAAGTCTCGAAACAAATTCCACAGTCAAGCTGCCACAATGAGATAGAAAACAAGTTTGAAAAAATAGGCACATCGGAATTCTATCAGATAAATTTACTATGTTATGGCAATAAAAATAGAGATAAATTTACTATGTTATGGCAATAAAAATAAGTATACTTCTCCATCAGTTGGAAATTCAACAACAGATTTCTCCAACAATCCAACAGCATCTCGAACCTTTTCCTCATCAGCAAACCATTCATCATGAACTCTACTCACACACCTAAACATTTTTACAAAAAAAGTTCGTTTAAGCACTTAACCGCACAAACACACGCAAAAATATCAATGCCAGATGAAAGATACAATATTTGAATTGCGGAATATGGAATCACCAATTGTAGTGACGAAGAAGGATTGCAGATGAATTCCTCGAAATCGATAATACAGTAGAAATCTTCGAAATATCATCTTCTTGCAGCTTACAAATATCTGCTTCGCTTAACACACTATAATTTTGCTACAAACCAAAAAAAAATAAAAAATATCAGCGATTTCGAAGAACTTATCTCGTAACAATTAACCATCAGCAACATTAAAAAGGATCCTACAATGTCATCTCCGTAAAGGAATAAACATAAAATATTAATCTTTCAACGAGATGTAGATCCAGAAAGATGAATAGAAACCTGACGGCGGCGGAAGATGAGATCATCGGAATCATCAACGTCATCTTCGACAAACTCGTATTCGCCGTCACCATCGTCTTCGTCGCTATCGGCGTAATCGGAGTAATTCTCGGTGCCGCTGTAGAAATCGTCATCAGCATCCATTTGGGATTTTCCTTTTTTCTGATTCGATTCAAATTTGGAAGGGGAGACGTTTTAATCGAAAAAGGAGAAATGGCAAAAGAGTAAATTAAAGCTTAGCCAACAAAATTGATTTTTAAACATAATTATTTCTGTTAATGGAAATTGTTATAAATAGTTTGACAAAAAGTAACAAGTAACTAGTTTCCTTCTAATTTTATTCCAAGGCATTGGAACAAATATTAGCAACATTGGTTTAGATTAATTACTCCAAAAGAATACCTCGACTTTCATATCACAAGTTAGATAATAGCCCCCAACATTGGACTAGTATTCTTTTGTTTTGCACCAGAAAACATTTTTTTTTTTTGTCAACATTAGGTCATAAATGGCAGCTCCATTAGCCAAATTTTTACAAATGCTGCAAGTGGGGGGACTCGATCCCAGAATGTGCAAGTGTGCATGCCTCTTGTGGACTTACCACCTGCCACTAGGCTAAATGCCACTTGCCACCAAAAAACACTTACGATTCAAAATTATTAACACTGTTAATTTTATCCTTGAAAGTAGTTCTTGAGTTTAAAATTTTGAAAAATACGATTTAGTCATCAATAAAGGCTACAACTTTTTTTGATATTAAAGGTAACTAAGAGAATCTGAAATATTTCAAGAATATGAAAAATTGTTGGACATTTCTTTATAATATTACTCATTTACATTTGAAAGGATTGACATCTCCGACATTGTATTAGTAGAGACTCCAAATCATCCAATCAAATACAGAACCTACTAATTTAGCTACATTATTTTATTCAAACTCTTTAAGAATTTCATTATTTGGCTGTGAATAGCATAACACATTTCTAGTGACAGCATCTCAAATGCTCCCAAAAACTGCAAATAAGTTCTTTTTCATGAAGTGATATGCCACTGAAACCATAAAATCGACTTCATTGGTGGAGTTGAATATGTTTTTGGTGTCGGATGGTAGATTATCAGAACATCTGGTTCTATTAGAACCACCGAACCTCTCAAACATGTAGTTTTATGAAGATTCTTCCTCTAAGCTCCTAAAATTAATGTATATCATTTGTCTTCCCTTTTCGAAGGCTATGTGATGTCCATGACCTTTAAGCAGATTAAACCCTTGTGGACTCAAGAGTGTTTGATTGTGGTCATAAACTTTATAATTCAACACATCTGCGACTCATCACTAAAGTTTTTGTCAACCAAAAAAGAAAATAAAGATGATAACGATCTCTCCATAAAAGAATTTTTTAACGGATGGGATCTTAGCTATATATGTTTTTCTGCAAAAAAAGAATAGTATTCAAAGCTTTGGAGATAAAACCTCTTAAGCCTAAAGATTTATTTGACCATCCCACGAGACATTCATGAAAAAGTATAGAGAACGCACAACAATGTTTGGTCGCAAACATGCCGATCCAACGCTTAGACTCGTTTTTATTGAAATATTTTTTTCTACAAAAGTCTCATTCGGGTGGTTACAACACTCACTCACCAAAACAAATATGAAACACTCAAAACAATAACAAAGCTCACAATAATTGTTTCTCTTTCTTAACCTTAAGCAAAAACTCCCTCAATATTTTTAAAGTGTTGGACGGTCTCACCAACCCTTATAACATTTTTATAGGTCACAAAACTTAACCTAAAATCTTCCAAATTTCCCAGAAATGAAAATTTTCTAGTTAAAACAACTTTTCATTTCTTCTTGACAACAACTTGTAGTTACTGTTGACAGCTCCTTGTAGTTTCGGTTGAGAGCTCCTTGTCCTGAATATTACCTTGGTCAGCAAGACTTCGTCCAACTCAGCTATGACTTGGACTTGTTTTCTTCTTGAACTTTGACTTGGAGTCCACACACTCTCGATAAGGAATATTTCTTTTGTTCCTTTTTGGAAACAAATCCTTGCCCAATTATTCATGAATTATTCATTTTCTTGTTTTTAGGAATAATTTATTATATTGATATCTTCCAAATAATCCCCCGCTGAATATTCTGCAAATCTTCATGTTGATGAGTTCCTCTTCCTTTTTAGCCACATGATATGAGTATCTGACAGTTGTCTTCCGATATCCACTTGTCTTTGACTAACTTTTTGTGTTTAAACAAGTTATCATATTGATCAACTCTTCGTTTAGCTCAAATACTCGTTCTTCGTAACTACGCGTTCATAACAACATTTTGTCGAGAAAAACTTCAGAATAACTTCTTGTCTTGAACAACTTCTTATCGAGAATAATTCTTTGTCGAGAAGAACTACTTGGTGGAAACATCTTCTTCTCCGGAACAACAAGTTGTATTGGACCCATCATCAATCTCCCAAGAACAATTTCTTGTGTGAAACATCTTGACTGGAACACAACCTTGTCTTGGACACATCAATCTCAATAGTTTGTTAGGATGATGTGTTGATTCCTTTAACTTGTTTTTCCACCACATCTTCAATCTCACATTTAACGTTTGATCATTAATCTTCTTTGATATGTTCCTCAAGTTGTCTGATCAATCTTCAGCGATATGTTCCTCAACTTGTCTAGTCAATTCAAACACTTTCAATTCCTTTTTAAAAAAAAATTTGTTTAGTTGTTGTACAACAAGAGAGTTACTAAAGATAAAAATTGTACATTTTGATAGCGAAATGTATTGGTTAGGGGATTAACTATCTTACATAAGATGAAAATAATTCTAAGAGTTTCGTAAAATTTTCATATCATTGTGGACCCGAACGGGTCGGGTATTTCAGATTTTGGATCTTTTAAATATATTTATATAAGATTCATTTGCGTATTTTGAAATTTTGTATTCAACTCGATCAATTTTGGGTACCCGTATTCCCATAATCTAAAATTTGTTCGAATATTTTGTTGATTTTGGTTCGGTTTGATTTTAGGTATTTTGGTTTCAGTTTGGATTTCGGGTACTATGCCCAAAATAATGACTTTACCAATTGATACATAAAAAGTTAAATTCTTTGAACATAAAACAAGAAAAGTTAATTGGACATTATTTAGTTAAGATGGTATTTTGGATTGTTTTTTTTCCAATCTAACTTATTTCATTTCAGTATAAAATACAAGAAAGTTAGTGTTGATATACATGATTTACAAAGGATTAATTCCTAGGTAAGTCTCTAATATTGCAGGCCAGGAAATCAGATTTGTAATTGGGTGGTCTGGAATCAAAGAAATGGAGAAGAATTGAAAAAGACTATAGACAAGCAAAATCTTTTTATATAAACCGTAAAAGATGGCAAGCTCCCGAAATCTTCAATAATCCTTATAACTTCAATACAATCCACCGTGAAAGCAACTTTTGTGATGCGAGGGTGAGAAGATTAGATGTAGCCCACATGAAGGTTTTAATCTCTGAGTGTAAAAAGGACAAACTTTGACGGGTACCACACGTTCTTATATTAATCTCATCAGAACCATCGATAAAACAATACCAGCTCAATTTCGAATAATTTTCAGAATTCTTTGAGAACCCATCTACGAAATACCTATACCCAGTAAATACCATAAGAATCTAAAAATTGTGTCCTTAGGCATACATTAATCTTTTAATCTAATATCACGAGCCATAATATAAAAACATCCAACCTCGTGTTTGCTTGTTTCTAAATTGTGGTCTTAATTATTTACATTATGTTTTACAATGTTCCTAACAAAATTTGAAAAATCTTATTGTTTCTCGCCTTCTAAATAAACAATAAAAACCGAGGAAAACTCCTATTTTCAATCCTATAAAAATTTAAACAAAAAATTAGAAAAGTGCTTTTACCCCTGTTTTCTCCAAACTCCTAGCTCCCAGTTTGTGGTTTACAAATTTCTCTAAACAACATTCGCCCTTGCAGATCCCTTTTTGCCCATAGAATATATATGTGTCTTTAAACAAAATATATATGATTCACCACATATTTCAATTGTTTTTTTCATTTATTTATTGACCCGCTGATTTTTGAGTGAATCATGAATTTAGTTTTGAAAGCTGATTGGTTTGGGATGCAACAGAATTTGACTCTTTATTTTTTCTATCGTTTATTTTTTGCTAACCCACAACTTTGAGAATAATGAACGTGATTTATTTTCAATAATTGGTTTGTATTATCTTTCTTTTTTGTTAACCCATAGATATTGACCGTTCGAATAATGAATGTGATTCAGAATGATTTAAGTATAACTTTATTGTTACAATGATATAATATTAACATGCGTTTGTAATTGTGTAAACAACATATAATTCACTGTAGTCGTTTTTCTGTCAATTATATTTAGTTTATCATTATCTAATACAATCATTAATCATGTTAAACCACTTAGAACCTTAAAAAAGCATATCGATTGATGAGCGACTAAATAATAAATTTTCCTAAATCAACACAACCTTAAATTATCCGATTAAAAAGCTTAGCAATATATTTTGAGGAAGATTAAAGTCAAAATAACTTGATTATTGTGATGTAAAAAAATAAAATAATAAAATAATTACTTTGATTGTATTATCGTAACAAGTTGTTGACTTCTGAGAGGCTCACTGACTTAGACTTAGATTAAAAAAAACATAAAAAAATATCGAACATTGATCAATTTTACGCTATAAATACATCCACAAGACTACCATTTAAATCACACAACTCTTTCAAAACAAAACAAAATGGCTAACCAAAGAATCTTTGTTCTTTTCACTCTTTTTCTTCTAACCATCGTTACTAAAACCGCAGTTTCACAAAACTGCAATAAAACCGGATGTCCAGGCAAACTATGTTGCAGCAAATATGGCAAATGTGGGAACACGATCGAGTATTGTGGTAGTGGATGTCAAAACGGACCATGCAAACCCGTAACTCCTACGGGCGGTTTGAATGCTGGTCCTCGTGACACAGTGAAGAACATTGTCACACCAATGTTTTTTAATAGTATCCTAAGAAAAGTTGGAAGTGGTTGTCCAGCCAAAGGGTTTTATACTCGTCAAGCTTTCTTCACAGCTGCTCAGTCTTTTACTCCTTATAAAGGAACCGTTTCTAAGCGTGAGATTGCTGCTATGTTTGCTCACTTTTCTCATGACTCTCAAAGTAAGTTTTCATTATAATAACATTTTTATTTATTTATGCATTATGTTATAATTCGAGTATCAAAATGTACAATACTTTTGGTTGAAAAAGCTAGTTAACTGTTGACTAACATCGTTAAAGTCAAAGTTGAATTTTAATATATATCAAAAAGTTATTTATGTTGTAAATTTGAAACTTTAATTTATTTTACATTATGGTATAATATGAGTATGAAATTGCTGATAATTTGAATTAAAAAAATAATGATATTTTCACTATAATTTCACCATAAACTGCCATATCATAATATAGAAAAGTCATTTTCTTTGATAAACCTAGCAAGCAAAGTTTTCAATTACCTAAATCAAAGCATATCTTTTTATTGAGTTTTAAACCCTTATAAATTGGATAGTATTTGTTCAAACTCTATGTTGTTACATAAATTTCCATAATATTGGTAGAGATAATTTATTTTATAATTAACTTGGGGTCATATAAATCATGTTTTGAAATAAAAATTATCTTGATCAATTATGTAAAAGGTTTTTGCTTCAAAGAAGAATTAGCTAAAGGGAAATATTGCTCACCGAGCAAGATGTACCCTTGTAAACCGGGCAAGAACTACTATGGTCGTGGTCCAATCCAAATCACATGGAACTACAATTACGGTGCAGCCGGAAAATACCTTGGACTTCCTCTCTTGACTGATCCAGATATGGTGGCTCGTAGCCCTGAAGTGTCTTTCAAGTTTGCCATGTGGTTCTGGAACCAGAATGTTCGTGCAGTCTTTGACCAAGGCTTTGGAGCTACCATAAGGAAGATCAACGGTGGCGAATGCAATGGCAAACGTCCAGCAGAAGTTCAGAGCAGAATTAACCGTTACTTGGAGTTGTGTAAGATCCTTGGGATCACTCCTGGAACTAATCTAAGTTGTTAAGTTTGTGGCACGGTCTTATGTTAAGATTGTTGTCCTGCAACTATAAAAGGTTCTTAGTATAATAAGTAAAAGCGTCGAATAAAAGATTATGCGGTATTTACGCATATCCAAATGTATTCGTGTGTTTTGTTTGAATCTGTTATTAATAAAAATAAAGTATATCATGAAAAAACCATAATAAAAGCATTTAAGATTTCAACTTTTCTTTTGGTCACTGGTTAATCTTACAGAGAAATTTTGGGTCTAGACTAAACTCGTAAGCCAATTCCCAAGGATTGCTCTCTCAAGAGTTCGTTT
Organism: Lepidium sativum; assembly: GCA_023374145.1. Classification (NCBI taxonomy): domain Eukaryota; kingdom Viridiplantae; phylum Streptophyta; class Magnoliopsida; order Brassicales; family Brassicaceae; genus Lepidium; species Lepidium sativum. The sequence continues at coordinate 8,353 of JAKUCM010010162.1, forward strand.
ATAACCTTTCAACAAAAGTCAATTTGCTCCTTCAATTTTTATGTACCTTTTTAAGGACTTTGCTTGAACGTTAAAAGGTTACTATAGATAATACCGTCAGGTTAAGACTAAAAAAGAAGCAGAGCATTAAGCCGAAAAAGAAGACGACATTTAAAGGAGAAGCTAACTACTACTAACTGTGTTCATGTCTTGTCCGGCTTACCTATGAACTTAATTAATCAACTAAAATTGTAGCCACGGTTGCGTTTCTTCACCATCCTCCACCACCACCGCCACTCTTTCGGCTGTTGCTCGGTTCAGCTCCCCAACCAGCCTCTCCATCGGTGGTCTTTTTACTGCCAGATTCATTTCCCCAACCACCATCTGCAGTGCTCTTTTTACTACCAGAGTCGCTTCCCCAACCACCACCGCCACCGCCACCACTTCTACCGCCACCGTCAGAGTTACCACCCCAACCGCCGCCACTTCCACTTCCACCCCCACCACCACCACCGCCACTACTTCCCCAGCTTCCACCTCCAGTTCTGGTATCATTGTTACCCCAATCCCCGTTATTATCTTGTCTGTCACTGCTCATATCATCCCTCCGTCCTCTGCCTCGACCACGACCACCACCACCACCATACGGCCTTGGTGCTCCACTTGGATGCCCATCACGTCCACCATTTCTGTAGTCACCGCCCCTCCCTACAATACATTTTCACAATTCCTTAAGAATGCATATAAAAATCATAGTCTTAGGTAACAAATTCTTCTCTACATCAAATCCAGATTGCCGGAATTTGAATTAAAACAAAAGCCACCATACAAGGGATTGTGTGTGCAAACGGCAAGTTTAAAACCAATTTTGAAATGTGTTACCTGAACCTGACCGATCTGAGTTTCCTTTCCAGCTTCTTTCACTCTGCGAACTACCCCAACCACTTCCTCCTCGGTCTGCTGGGCTTCTCATCGGTACCATGGCTGCAACAGACCTGATCGATGGCACTGATTCTTGTAATGGGTCATCAATGTGTCTCTGGAAGTATGCCACAAGCCTATCAACGTCCTCAAACATTCTTTTCCTGAACTTGAATCCCTTGGGATATAAACCTATATACTCATGATGTGGATTCGTGCTCCTTATGTAAGACAGTATAAAGGTGCCGGGATGTTCATACGAAATCCCAAAACAATAAACTATTCTTCCAGGATTTTCACCCTTCTCGATCCTAAGAAGGTCATCTACTTCTGATTTGGTCCCCTTTCGGAATTTTCGATAGTTGAGCATGGTCTTCAGATGAGATACCAAAGGATCAACATATCGATCCATTACCTGCACTTACGAGATGATGTTGTTACCATTACTTAAAGACGCACCAAACTGGATAAGCTTTCAAAAGTGGGAGGAATCTTAAAAAGCATAAAATGATCAATTCAACTCGATATATAAATGTACCTCATCTAGATCCTCGAAGGTGTCCTCTCCTATTTTCAGGGTCTTCCCAATACACTGTAGGCTTGTGATGTCCTTGTTTTCTTTCCCACCTTCCACTATCTCCTTGTGAGCATAAACTCCATCATAAATTTTGAGCGTCAAAGTCAAAAAGTTGAGTCCTCGAGAACTTGGACGGACAATGCTTTCTCCAAAGTCTTTGTCCGACAAATACTGCACATTGCACCAGCAACTAAAGTCAAAGATTTCTTTAAAAATAAGTCAAATGCATTCAATGAGTACCAAACGGAGAGAGGCATACCTCTGTCGCTTGGTCAGCAGAGATATTCTGAAACCGAGGATGGACAATCATCCGAGACTTAAAATGCTTTCTCACCATCTCTTTTTCCTTTCGAGCTTTCTCTTTTACAAGCTGAAGACTATTTCTATCCTCTTGGTAATAAGGATCCACATTCTGGTTATGCTGGTGTCTGTTGTTTCTCATTTCACTTTCTTTGCAAACAAGGAACACTTGATACCTGTTCTTTAGAATCGACTTGATCTTGCATGTCAGGATATCGCCTTCTTTCAACCGCTCCGACAACTCAACAATATCTCTTCCATCATCTGAGAAATCTTCCTTCGAAAGCATCCCAGTTAACCCAGAATCTAATACACATATGGCTCTTCCACCCTGCAATCTCCGAACACTAGCCTGGACAATTCTGCCCTCAGCTATGGTGTCTTCAGTTTCACCTGAAATCATATAAAATTCTTCATCAGGACTTGGATCCCTATACGGTATCCGCCAATCCTGGAAACCACAACTTAATTCTCGCATGATATTGCTGTATGTTTCCTTCTTGTTCTCCCGTTTCTTGCTGGCAAGATACTCATCAAGGACAAGTTTTCTCAAAGAGGCTGGCCGATCTCTCACATGCTCAATTGCCATCTCTATTGCATCTTCATCATCATTTGAATCACCTCTGACATCTTGATCATAAATATCTTTAGCCAATTCTTGTGCAAGACTATATGACTCGGGATGTATCCTGGTGTCATCCAATAAGTCGATAAATTGACTGCTACTAGCAGCCAGCCCACTCCTGCGGATGCGCAAGAATCCAGCTGCATTTACAAAAACTTTTTTACCAAGCCCATGCATTATCAGGTCTTTGCGAACAAATATTGAACCAGCTCTTACAAGAGACCTCTGCAAGGATGCAGCTTTCCTTGGCCCTAGTCCAGAAATGAACTGTAAAGGTGAAAAAAACCACTCATGGCTAGCTGCCAAGTTAATGTCGATTCCAACCTGGTTTGTTATGTCAACCATAACCTGTTCAACCATTCCATACTTCTCATCTACCTGAAGAAAATTCTCCAAGGGATGAAGCTTCCACGACAAAATCTCCCTACCTGGACCGCATAGAGTGGCCACCATTGCGAATGGATTCTGGAGATAGCGTCCAAGAGCCACTGCACGTTTCACAATACCTGATTGCTGAGGTAGTTGTTCACTCGAGATTCGAGAATTTTCATACAGCCTAGGAAGCGATTCATCAACATAAACAATGCTTAAATCATCCATCCCATGTCCGACATCTCTAGGCTTTTCCTCCACCATTTGGAATATGACCTGATATATAAAATAAAACATAACCAAATGTTACTATGTAAGGTAATAGGCAACACAAGTTGAAAATTACAACAAGAAAATATTTAACAAAATCAGAAGATACTGAGAGACTAGTCAAGTAAACCATACTATACGCCCTATATAAGCATCAAACTCAGGGTATGTACGGTCCAGATTTATGTGAAACAAGGAAATGAGTTCCATTATGGTACATGAATACTTACCTCATAAATATCATCCTTCAAACGTGTACAAGACAAATTGACAGCTCCCAAAGCCACTACATGGGGTTGGTGATCCATCATAAACTTTAATACACGATCCTGGTCACTCTTTTTACGTTGTTGATCACTGACATTTTGAGATCGCAATGTGAGGGATCCAGCATAAAGCACATCAAGCACCTCGCCTGATGAGTCCAGCATCACAAACGTATTTGGTGGTTTTCCAGGTCCCCAACAACAGGCCATGACCCTCGGTGCAGTTTCCTCATCTGAACTAATGTCCATATCCTTCTTTTGATATGGCCCTGCAGACACCTTGTTCCATAAAGCCTGTCCATATTCTGAAAGCAACCGACTCTTCGCCCTGCTTGTTAGCAAGGATCTAGCTTCTTTCTCCATTGATGGCAAAAGAAAAGCATGAAGTGCATCCTCCAGTATCAACTTTCTTTGCTCATTCCAGAGTTGAGCATACTTACTAACACCAACACTTAGATAGTGTTCATTGCAGTCGCTACTTAGCCTATTCATGTAATTCTCAGGCAGCTTGAAGGTTACTTGAATAAGTTTCTCCTCTTCTGCCTTCTGAATGAGAAGCCATTGTGCACCCTCAAACTTGCTCAATGGCTTTTCTCGTAACCACTTCACTCCAGAAAACTGATGGAAGGAATCTATTACTGTATTTCCATCTGCGGTTGGACTTGTTGAGATTACTGCATTCTCCATATAAATACCACGGACATACTTTTTAACTGATGGCTCACAACTTATCTCAACCGCAGCCTGGAAGGGAAATTCAGATATCTCAGCATTAACGATAGGAAAACTTCTTGTCATACTAGATCCAGCTAGATAGTAATAAAAAAGAAAAAGTTCTATATTGACCCAAGAAAAACAGTTCAATACAAGAGTTTACCATATGCCGTGCACCCTTCAAAACAGCTTGAGGATTTTCAAACATTGCGCACACAAAGTTCATTGCCATTTCCTCTGGTGTTTCCTTTGCATCTTCAAGCTCATCAACCTGCAACTCAAGCAGCATCAGAACTGTCATTCCAGTACAAAATGAGGATCAGACAATAAAAGACCATACTGACCAGCTTTTCTAGGGATAACGCAAGTCCCAATTGCTCAGCACTATACCCAAATTTGTTTGCGACCTCCCAGAGCCCCGCTTTGCTGCAAACGCTATATTGCGATTTCCTTTTTGGTCTCTTGAACTGCCCTTCATCAACACCAATTTCACCAGGAGGAAAATGCAAGTTGAACTTGGAATCTACATCATCAACTTCTCTTTCTGTTTCTGCAACTTTAAGAGACTTGATGACTGATTCAAAAATATATTGATTCAGAGCAAGCCTAGTTTCATCATAGACCCTCCTAGACTCTTCTTCGTAACGTTTAGTATAGTAACCATGCAACGCCATTTTCCTTTTTCGAAGAAGGAGCCACTTCTTATCCAAGTCCTGAATCATCCAGAAGACCTACATTGGCAAATACTTCACATTTATTCACCAAATTTCCTCAGACATACATGTTAGTACTTGTGGATTATCCATATAAACTGCTTACCTTATGCCACTTGGTCTCAGGTTTCTTGTCTATATTGGTGCCATCAACATCAGCAGTGTCCAGCAAGCTCCGGCATTGCTCTTTTCGGTACATAGCGATAAATGGTATCTAGAAGAGACAGAAAATATTAGTACACTAATAAACGCATCACAGCAAATATCCAAACAAATGAATAGATCCAAAAACCTCCAATTTCTGCACATGATGTAGCTCCAAAAATTTTGCAATGTCATCCTTATTAAATGAGAGACCCCGCCCACCAAAAGTATGAAGTCCTATATCTGATTCTTTAAGGAGAGAAGCAAGTTGAGAATATATCCAATTACTTTCTTCCTCAATGCTAATTTCATCCACAGGAGGGCTTCCGGTGCTTTCTTCAGATATCTGTCAAAGTTTACGAGATATCTTTATATCTACCAATGAACACCCAATAATACATAGACCACAAGCACAAATAGAGAAAACTAAAACAGATAATGCACCTGCATTCTCTCAGGAATATCAAGCTGGCGGATATCATCATCTTTCCCAGTCATGTACTTCTCAGAAAGAACAGTTGGTTCAAACTCGTCTTCAAGCCTTCTTTCCATCCTTTCACTAGATGCCAAACCCTTTTTACGAATTGTCAATAATTCGTCAACATCACCAAATATC
>JAKUCM010010163.1:0-20000 GCA_023374145.1 Lepidium sativum
GAAGAAGAAGAAGAGAGACATTAATGGAAAAGTCGAGAAATTGAATCAGAGAAGAGTCATTGAAGAAGAAGAAGAGATTGATGAGAGTCACGGGTTGTGTATTGGGACAAACTTTGCTTCGAGTAAAGTGAAGGAAGAGAAAGAGACAAAGGAATTATGCTTTTTTTTTTTTTTTTCTCTCAGCTCTTAAAGAATTATTTTTTCTCTGTGAAACAAAACGGCTATAAAATTTAGAAATTTAATAACAATTTTGTGTTGTGCTGGGGGGTCCAATGAAATAGATAAACTTCTGAAATCAAAACCTCTTCAATTAATTTTAATTTGATTTATTTTGCAGTTTGATAGAAGATCGAGAAATTGTGGTGTGTATAATGAAGTTCTTTAAAATGACTACTTTAAGGTTTGAGCTTTCATTTTCATAAAAACTCAAACTTGGATTTTTATTCTTTTTGGTAAAGAAAATCAAAGTTGAAGTCTTTCAGAGAGTAAATCTCCTTCTTTGATATTTTCTCCCTTTTATGAGGTGTTAGAGACTATGGGAGGATCAAATTCGAGATGCCCATCTCGTAGGATCATTATCTGCTTCTTGATTTCTTCTCAGTTTTGGAGATTTTCAGTTCCCAGTTCAATACTTCAACAAAATCTCGAGGTAATTTAGGGTTCTTAGCTCTTTCAAGTGAGAGAGAGAGATAAGGAATGTCTGCATCGCTTTAGGCCGGTACTCAATTTGTTCCAGTTTTGGTTGAATATATCTGGGATCCACTTTGTTTATTTAAATCTGTAGTTGGTCACTGTTAGTTCATTGTGTTTGTTTCTGTAGGGTTCTATAGATCCTGGAGATGATGAAAGGTATTGTGAATTTAGATTCTTCTCATGTGACTGATAAAACTCGTTAGGGTTCTAGATAAAACAATGCCCAATTCTGATGCTTTAATAGATATGATTCAGAGTTTCAAATCCTAGAGAAAACGGTTTTCAAGAAATTCATTGTTCAATAGAACGTAGCAGAGTTGCTTGGAAAATCATTAAAGAGGTATGAATTGAAGGGCAATTAATCGTTTTAATTCTTATATACCTCTTACACAGACTTGTAGAGACTTTTATTTGTAAGTTTTAATCTTCTTATCTTTCTTTGTTGCTGTGAAGTATCTCATGCCGTATGTGTAAAAGGAGCGGTTTCAGTTACCAAGTAATTGTAGAGTTCATAGAGACAATGACATCTATAGAGAACAAAAAGAGCACAAAGTGCATTCAGATATAAACCAGTGGGGTTGTGGATTCTGCAAAAAGGCTTTTTATGAAGAGAAGTACCTCGATAAGCATTTTGATTCACGGCACCACAATTTGCTTAATGTGGTATATATTATGATTCTGAGAACACATTACTGCTAATAATCCATATTTCTGTGACGATTCATGCTGCTTCGGTCAATAGTGGTTCATTTTCTAACTTCACTTACCATGAATCCAGGGTCATGGTAAATGTCTGGCAGATCTATGTAGAGCATTGCATTGTGATCTTGTTGTAAGTACAGCTTGACTTAAGTCCAAGTGTAATCCTGCAGCTGCCACAAGAATCAGGCAACTATGTGAGGTAAAAAAATTCTCAATATTACTTAGCATAGAGTCTACACTAAAGCAATTAAGATATCATGGCAAGTATGGACTCTACAATCTCATTGAACTGCAAAGAACCTGTGTTCTCTTCATTTTCTGTTTCTTCCCTTGCTTATTCGAACTGTGTGGTTGCATTGCAGAGTTTACCTAATAGTTGTTTTCAGGTACAAAAGGTCCATCAGCCAACCGTCTTAACGTTACTATAGCCTTCTAGGATAAAGTAAGAACCTTTGATTTGTATCTTTTTCAAAAGCCTTTACTTGTATTGACACATAAAGATTCACCACCCATTACTTTAAGATTGTAGAGTTCTTCTTGCGCCAGTTTTGGATGCACATACATGTTCAGGAGGTTCAAAGCCCTTATCTAAAAAACCAAAGGTAACAAAATCATCACTTATCTCTCATTATAGCACAAATTAGACATAGAAGCATTCAATGTCTTGGTTCGATCTGGTTCATGGGGAAATATATCATCTCAAATCTCATTTAGTCTTCTTCTACCTTTAATAAGTTACATACTTTGCTGAAGAGGAATACACTCTACATTGTTATCTCCATCATCACTTTGATATTAGTTCTTCTCTATTACAGCTTTGTCTACTTGTTCAATAGGTAACAACATTGCACTAGAGTACTTACTGTCTCCGCTTTTTCTGTACAAATCTGAGACGATTTCTTAAGCATCATATGAACTCATTATTATCACCTGTTTAGTGATTTGCAGAGGATTAAAGACTGGATCTCAACAACTGAAACGTATTAAACACAGTGGTCTAAAGAGGAAACCCTCATAAATCCGTATCAAGCTTTAGCTTTAATAGTGGCCTAGTCATCTAAGAGAGTGCAAGATGATCATTGCTACATCCTCATATATATCAAACTTGTACAATTCTTGTTACTTGGAATCCAATATTATCGTTTACTTAGAGCTGCACAATCTCAATCTACCATTATCTTTATCGGGCCGTTTGATTAAAAAGCCATTTGGGCCAAACTCAATAATAATCAAAACGACGACGTGACTAGGGATGACTTGAAGAATCTATTAGAATGATTGTAGTGTGACAATACGCTTCTGAAGCAGCGGTGAGAATGATTGCTAGTTCATTTGGAGAGGTTTTGGAAGTTGACTTACACGAAGCTCCAGTCGCAAGACTATTTCTGGTCATAGCTAAAGTCAGAATAAATATTGAAGACATGCTGCTGAAATATTTCCTTAACCCAATGGCTGCTAGTTCGGAGGAAAACCAAGCTGCTGAAACTCACACTTCTTCTGAGGAACATTCTCACACAGTTCCTTCACTAGCCACACAACCTTCAAGCTTCCTCACAGTTCCGGGAAATGAACAAGATAATTCCATATACAACATCAAAGAGGAAGATGAACTTAGAGCAGGATGATCCTCCAAAAAGGAATCCAAAAGCATATGAAGATAAACCTTCCAAAGAAGTCCCCTCGTTTGTTTTTGTGTAAGTAAGCCTTATATAAGCACCTATTTATAAATTTGATATTCTTTTTTTTCCAACATAACTCATTACATTAAACATTAAATAAGTGTTGAGGTATATAATCACAAAAATCTGATTTTTGGAAAAGTCTCGAATATTGCGGGCCATAAAATCAACTTTGTGGTTTAAAAAGCGAAGAATCAAGGAAAGTGAGAAAAAACAGAATAGGTTGCGAAGACGATTAAACTCTTCTAAGAATGTAGCGAAAGTCAGCCATCCACATAGGTCTGCTACCATCTTCAACACTTCGGAGCAGTCCATCACAAAAGCAACTTCAAGGAAATCAAATGAAGCAAGGGTGGACATTCGCCCATAAGAGCTTCAAACTCAGAGTGGAAAGAAGACCAACCGAGTCCCAGAAAGAGCTCATAGTCCTTCCATGAAACATCCACGAAGCATTTATAACATGTAAATCCAAGGCTGACATCCAGAAGCCGGATAAGTACCTGCTGTTCAAGAGAGACTATCTGAAAATTAGACAAAATCGAATCGCTTTCCAAAATGATTATAGCATTTGAAACTGTCCAAGTCGCAATCTCCTCCTCAGCATGACGAACCACATCTCGTGGATGTCAATCGATATTGGAGAACAATTTATCATTTCTTGATCTCCAAATAAATCACAAAACATAAGAAAATAAATTCTTATCAATGTCAAGAGGAAAATGCTAAAAAGGAAAATCAAAGTTAGCACAAAGTGATGGATTCCAAAAAATTTCGAGAAAAATACTAAAAAAGAAAATCAAAGTTAGCACAAAGTGATGGATTCCGAAAATTCTCGACCCTTGCGCAGTTTAATCTTTTTTATTATGCGTAATCTATAATTTCCATATTTGCTATTTCATTTTTTCATATTTTTTCTTTTTTTTTTTAATTATTTTTGGATTGTTATATTTTTAAAAATAAAAGAAAATAACTCTATACTTTGCGTGTTTCGAACCAAGAATATGCACCTAACATAATGGGTCTCTACCAATATGCTACAGAGATAGAGTATATGATAACTGATAATTTACTATTTGAACTATAAATATATACTTTTTTTTTTGACAATGGCATAATAAAAAGATAAAGAGAACAATCACAGAAAACCTAGATCACCGATCATGGAGGAATTCCCTGGCCCGGCAAGCCAGCGCATCTGCCTTATGATTGATTGCCCTCGGGATGACTGACAGTGAGAAAACCGAGAAGGACGAGTTGATCCACGCAAACACCTCCTGGTAAGGCCTGAAAGCAGGCCAGTCGTCAGGGTGATCAAAAATTTGAACCACGGTTTCACAGTCTGTCGACACCTCAACCTCAGATACTTGAAGTGCCATCAAGGCTTCCATCGCCCAGAGCACCGCTTCTATCTCCGCGTGTGTAGCTGAGAGACTCCTTGTCACACCCTTAGCACCCATTTGTTCTCCACCCACTGAATCTGAGAAGCAATACCAACCTAAACCAGAATAACGGTCGGTGTCTTTCCAGGACGCGTCCACATAGCATTTAAAGCCTGTGAACTGCATATTAGTTGTGGTAGGGAAAACTAGCATCGATTTCCTTACATTGTTCCAAATGGCATAATTGCCATGGCACTTGTTAACCTCTAACAGTGCCCTAGACCATTCTGCATGTTCAGATAGAGCAATACTCAGAACCCGTTGCGGATCCACAGTTTTGCTCGAGAAATAGAAAGCATTTCTTGTTTTCCAAATTTGCCATAATAACCAAGGGAATAACTGCCATTCAGTTCTTTCCTTCAGTCACCGAAACAGATAGTCCAAATTAGACCAGATAGACGCACCCAGGAATACATTTGGTGCTGATGGAATACATGATAATGCCCAGACCTGGAGGGCCGGTGGACAAAGGAATAGAGCATGATTAACAGACTCTTGTTCATCACCACATCGAGAACATCCTATAGCACCGTTGATTCCTCTCTGAGCAATATTTTTACCAACAGCAATGCAACCTGACAGAACTTGCCAGATGAAATTTTTTATTTTATTTGGACAGTTTAAGCTCCAGATATTACTATAAAGGACTTCGAATCCTGGGCCCCATTGACTAATGTCATACTCCGGTGCTTGTTCAGCTAAGCGATATCCCGATTTTACCGAGTATATACCAGTAGGTGTATAGTGCCAACCCCAATAGTCTGGACGTATCCGGGTTGGGATTGGGATACCAAGTATTAAAAGTACGTCCTGAGGAGCAAAGTATTTTCGGATTAAAATCTCCTTCCATTTACCTGTAGATTTGTCGATAAAATGATCTAGAGTCATGTCAGGAAATAAATTTAAAACCGACCATGATGCCGGTCTAGGACGCATGTCCGGTATCCATGGATCATACCAAACTTTAGTAGTTTTTCCCATCTCCAATTCGCCTGACACCTCCACGAATAACTAGGTATATTGCTGAGCACATACTCCGCCACCCGTATGAAGATAATGTTTTCAAAGGTGCTTTTAATAAACAATGATCCTTGTAGTAACGACCCTTGAAAACCTTTGCCAGCAATGAGTCTGGGTAATCTAAGAGCCGCCATAGTTGCTTTGCTAACATAGCCGTATTAAAGGTTTCCAGGTTCCTAAAACCCAGACCCCCCTCCAACTTTGGTTTACATAACGCCTCCCACTTGCGCCAATGTATTCCTCTAGACTCCCCCGAGCCAGACCACCAAAAGTCTGCTATTGTCGAGACTAAGGTCTGCACAGTACCCCTCGGCAACCTATAACACGATATCACAAATGTTGGTAAAGCTGTTAAAACAGACTTTATCAGAACTTCATTACCAGCTTTCGAGAGGAATCTTGTCGACCAATTACATATACGTGCTTGTAATCTATCTCGCACAAAGGCAAACACTTTGGTTTTTGCACCCCCTAAATTCTCTGGGATACCTAAGTACGTACCCATACCGCCTAGTTTGGTGATACCTAATATATCTTGAATCGTTGATTTTATCGATTCCAGAACTGCATGTCCAAATTGTATGGCTGATTTTGCAAAATTTATCTGTTGACCCGAAATTAGTTCATACTCTTTTAGAATTGCCAATATCTGTCTGGCTTCTGCTAGATTAGCTTGACAGAAAAATAGACTATCATCTGCGAACAGAAGATGAGAGATGGGAAGGCTTATCCTAGCTATGGATAGACCAGTTATTAACTTCTGCCTCTCCGCCAATTTTAATCTACATATCAGCCACTCTGTACATAAAATAAAGATATATAGCGACAAGGGATCCCCTTGGCGAATACCCCTGCTGGGTATAATACTACCCCCAAGTTCCCCATTAATAAGCACGGAATACTCTACTGATTTTAGACAAAACATTATGCATTCCACCCATCTATCACAAAAGCCCATTTGACCGAACATAGCCTTGACAAAGTTCCACTCAATCATCATAGGCCTTACTCATGTCAGTTTTGATGGCCATATATCTACCCTTTACTGATCCATTTGTGCGCAAAGCATGAAACATTTCATGAGCTATCAAGATATTATCAGAAATCAACCTTCCTGGTATGAACGCGGATTGTGTCTCCGAGACCAGCTTTGGCAAGAATCTCTTCAGTCTTAAACACAAAATTTTGGACATTAGCTTGTAGCTCACATTACATAAGCTTATTGGTCTAAATTCCATCATCTTTGTTGGACGGTCTATTTTTGGGATAAGGCAAATATTTGTCTTATTTAAGTTCCTTTCAAAGGATCCACTCAGTAGAAAATTATTCACCAATGTCAATAAGTCTGACTTAACTACTTCCCATGAATATTGGAAAAAAGAGCCGTCATCCCATCAGGACCCGGAGTCTTTCCCGGATCCATCATGAATAAGGTTGTTCTAACTTCGTCCTCAGTCGCTAGTTGCATTAGCCATTGGTTATCTGAATCAGAGATCCTCACTTCAATGATATCACAATTTATCAGTGGACATCCACCACTCGTAAATAATTCGCGAAAATATCTCGCCGCTTCTCCAAAAATATCCTCTTGTTTGGTCACCCATATATCCTGGGGATTTAGGAGACCAACAATTTTATTTCTAGGTCGACGTTGTTGCGTGTGAGCATGGAAAAATCTAATGTTATCATCGCCCTCTGTGAGCCATCTTATCCTGCTCTTTTGTTTCTAGAAAACCTCTTCCTCTAGATAGGCTTTCTTCAGATTCATTGTTGCCTCTAAAATTCCCCCCGGGTCATCCAAAGGCGAATTCTTACAATCCTCCAAAATTTGCTTTAATTCTCCTAACTTTTTACTCCCTAAAGACGAGTTTTGACTCCTCCAATGTGAAATATCGTGTCGACAGCACGCTAGTTTCTTAGTGAATGTCAATTGTCGAAAAGACGCAGAACCCTGCCAACTTTTCTCCACCATCTGTCTGAAACCATCGTTCGTAATCCACCGTTTATCGAAAACAAATTTCTTATGTGGCTTGGTTAATTGATCTCTAAACCTACCCATAATCGGCCTATGATCCGAACCAATCATCTCCAAATACTCCACCTCAGAGAGGGGAAATATATCATGCCAATCCCATGTACCATAAGCTTTGTCCAATATACATCGGACCACACCATTTTGTCGGACTCCTCTCCAAGACCAACAATTACCAATTTTCGGAAACTCGATCAAACCACAATCTCGGATCATCTGATTGAAAGCCCTAAAGGACGATGCACTTCGCACCGCCCCTCCTTGCTTTTCATGGTTCCCTGTTAACTCATTAAAATCTCCCTGGATCAGCCATGGTGATTGTCTATTAATCCCCATCCGGGTTAAACGTTCCCATACATAATCCCGGTTGTTTTGTACTGGTTCACCATAAAAGAAAGTCATAAAGATTGTATTACCATCAATTTCCATTGATATATCAATCATATTTTTGTCCTTGTATCTAATATTAACAGCATAACGGTTGGAATAAAATAGGGCTAAACCGCCACAATTACCAATGGGTTCCACCGTTGTCAGAGATTTATATCCTAAATGCAAATGTATTTTTTCCAGGAACATAAAGTGTTCTTTGTTTCTGATAAGAATAAAAAATCCGGTCTGTATTTTATCCAAATATCTCTAAGATAACTAATGGTCACTTTACTACCAATACCCTGCCAATTCTAACACAACGTTTGTATAATCATACTTAAATTAACATTGATGGAGCATAAATGAGCTCCTGACTTTGTCTCCCCATTTGCAATAAGCATTGTGTCTGAAAGACAACAACCCTTTTAGTGGACAAGTATTTCCTCTCTGTCAGGGTTCTAAAAATAAGCCCAACACCAGAATGGGTTTGTAAAATCCATAAGAACCAAAACTTTCTGAGGAAAGTTAATTGAATAAAATCACTTGTATTTATTATATTTTTATTGTGTTCTCTATTTACCCATTTGGACCTAGACCTCTTCATTTCTTTTAATAAAAGCCCGAAATCCATATTGCCAAAAACTTTATTAAAAGGCCCATCATCTAAAAAATCTCTAACCACTTTATTAAACATCTTAATAAAACCAGGAATTTGAAAAGAATACGTCCAGACATAATTATTAGCCAAATCCTCCTAAACTTGGAGATTAAACAGAAAAATAGAAACACAAATCATTAAAAAACTTAGAGAATTGTGGAGTCCATATCCGGCTCCTGAGGTTTCACCTCCTTTGTCTTAGTCAACCTCAATGTCCTTCTTGGAGTTAACGTTCCCAATAAGGCCATCTTCTTTGTGCTTACGCCCCTTAAAGGAGTAATGCCCTTCGAATTGGATTTTCCCATCGTCACCAACGCTTTTGGTAATGGTGCTGTCCTCCCATGCTGCACTTTTTCAAGAAAAGCCTTGTGAATTTGAGCCTCTTCAGCCTCTGTAAGTTCCTGTTTCTGAGGCATAATATCCTCAGCTGAAACCGACTCGTCTTGTAATTCCAATTCGACGTTCACCAGCGCCTCCTCTATGTTGTCACCACTTACCCAATGCATATCCTCTTGCTCAGTAGCTAAGTCCGCAAGTACAGGTGAAAGCTGTTCGAGACTAACCTCATTTCCAGCCACTTCCGTGTTTAGATGCATCACTTTGGGATCAGCTCCAATCGTCGCTTCCTTGGCGGCTTTATTCTCCTCCTCGATTAGGAATAAAGGTCTTCTAACCTTCTTCCCAGAGACTTCCTTTCCACTCACCTCTTGTTCAGATTCCTGACAAAAAGAAACGATTATAACCAAAACCAGAAACCAATAAACTTTGTTTACAAGTCTGCAAAGTGTTACCTGTACCAGGTTCTCCTTCGGAATCAAGTCAGCCGCTTCACCGCGGCTTCTCTTGCTGCCCTCATTACTATCCCGAGAGGCGACAGCCCTACCTACTACACCTACACTTCTTTTTCCCCCAATCAAAGCTCCCTTAAAACTCCTATTTTTTCCAGAATT
Organism: Lepidium sativum; assembly: GCA_023374145.1. Classification (NCBI taxonomy): domain Eukaryota; kingdom Viridiplantae; phylum Streptophyta; class Magnoliopsida; order Brassicales; family Brassicaceae; genus Lepidium; species Lepidium sativum. Next base: position 9,546 of record JAKUCM010010163.1, read on the forward strand.
CCCAACCAATCTGTTTCCTGAATTAGTTTGCTCCCTATTTTCCTGCTTTGCTTTATAGCACACGCTCACATCGTGAGCCATACGGTAGCAAAGAGAGCAGAAACCAACGAGTCTTTTGTACTCAAACATTACTTTTGACTCTCTACCCTCTTCAAACTCTAAAATTGATGAAAAAATCAGAGGTCGAGAGCATGGTATTTCTATTAGAACCTGACCTTTGATGACATCAATAGGATATAACATAACCTAATGACCCTGCTACCACTCGGTATACCTCCTCCACTCTATATTCGAAAGGTATACCCGTTATCCTTATCCATAGCCTAATTAGGTTTGGATAGTCAGCATCAACCATCGCTTTCCACGGGGCATACGCTACCATCCAATTATCGAAATTAACTTACCCATAATCTAAAACAGAAATCAGATCAGACTCAGATTGGAATTCGAATTGAAAACGACCATTACCTAAGTTTAGACCCTTCACCCGACCTACTAGATTCCAAAACTGTGGCATCCGGAATATAAAAGTATCTACATTCTGGATAGCTAGATTTAGACAACGACCCATCATTACCTTAGAGCTACGAGCCAACAAATCAGAATTATCAATTTCTGGTATTCTGATTTTGAGCAGTCGAGGTGGAGATTTTACCTCCACACTCTTCCTATGTGATCCTAGATTTGCCATAGCACGTAGTTAACTATGAGAGTAAATGAAATCGCCGAAAGAGTAATAAAAAGTTTTAAAAGCTAGTTGGAAATAACATGACCATAACTTATACGTATGCGCACTTATATACCCATACAAGCCGTCATATGTGGTGTTCTGGTATTTCCTAACCTCCATGTATGTTGTTGACTCAATAAACCTGATTCCTAACAACCATTTAAAACTTAAGCTTATCGGCTTCCCTAGTTTTATGTCCCAACAAATTATATCCAAACTTTGAATTTTAAAAACCAAACTATTCCAGATTTTTAGGCTTTTGATTTCACTTAACCCATAAGTTAAGTAAATATAAATAACTAGGGTGTGTACCTTTTTGTTGACGCCAAAACCCAATATATCCCAAGAGAAGCTGACCACCATGTATAAATCATTGGTGCTCCCTTTATATATGAACCCTAAGAGGTGGACCGGACTACTAACTCCCATCACACCGATCATTACTTGTAATATCCATAGGCATCTACCTAACGATTGATCATCAAAAATCAGCTTATTCTTGATTTGAAATCTTATACTGATCATTACATCATTCCATATTTGATTAAGGGTAAACCAATTGGATACCTTCTGATGTGTCCATTGAACAACAAAACCCGACCACTTCGGTTGTCCATGTAGAAGTCTTTAGTACTCCATTTTTGTAGGTACCTTATATCAAAGATTAGCCATATATGAGAAAGAATCCAGTAGAAACACCCTGAAAAAGAATCATTAACTCTATTTCCAACCATTAAACTCAGTCCCATTTTCCCCCTAACTCTTATCTGAGTCAAAGTCTGTATCTCTTGTTCAGACAGTAAGACTAAACTCTCTAACCCCATCAAAGGATTACAATTACATGACTTCCTTCTCATCCCAATTCTTGACTCACGTGTGAGTTTATCAAGGACTGTACTTATCCCTCCGTGTAACCCAATATCGTCCCATTCACCTCGATAACAGTCAGACCGTGATAGATGAAGTTGAAACCAGAATCCCTTACTCAAACAATCCCCGAGGAACGAATTCATTTTAGAACTAAATCCACCTCGAACAATTTACAATAGTCTGGACTTTCATCATTCACCATTTTGGACCTAAAAACATAAACCATGTGGTCTATATTCGATCTCAGTACTGACCCAATAATCATCTCAAGCCACCAATCTCTGAAATTAATGTTATCAGAGATTGTGTGGTCTAATCCCCACATCAACTGTGGCTCCCGAAATTTCCCATAGAAAATAATGTAACCAATATAACTAGAATCGCACCAATGAACCACCACGAAAGAAGTCAGAGAGATGTAGACAGAAACCATACCTGAATCACTGAAGGCGACGAATAGAGGCCCATGAACCTAACCGAACCACCACCGGAGAAAAGAGCCCTAAGCGAGACGAAGAGAAGACTCATGGCGACAACTCCCTCTCCGAATAGCCGACGAGAAGTCGAACGGCAGAGTACGAATCCTATTCGCCCAACAAATCGCCTTTTCTGAATCGCAGACGACAACGGAGATAAGCCCATGAAACGAACCGAACCACCACCGGAGAGAAGAGCCCTAAACGAGACGAGGAGAAGACTCCCGGCGGCTACTCCCACCCCGAATAGTCGACGATGAGCCAAACGGCGGAACACAAACCCTAATCACCCAAAAATCACCCTTCACAACCCCGATTATTATCTAGTCAACTATAAATATATACTTAAACTAATAAATTCTAAATTCACATAATTTCCTAAGTATGAAAATATTTTTATATCTATTAAAACCCAAAAAATATGTTAGTGAATTTAGAAATTATAAATAAAGATCATTTCTATAAAAAATCTAAATTTGTATAAAACAAAGAAGGGGAAAAATTACTATACTTCCATCTAATAGAAAAAATCTAATAGAAAAAACTAAAGAATGTATAGTAGATTTTTCCATTCAATTCAATTAATTTTATAGAAAAATAAAATAAAAAATGAAATTCAGTTCTACAAAAAATGTATTACGTTGTAGATGTGTTTCAACGTATTTGATACACCCACTTTTGTTTATATAAATGTCAATGTCTCCTCATTACTAAATAAAAAATAATTTTATACTTATTGGAAAATACAGAAAAATGACTAAAAGTAATGATAAATTTACCTGCTATATTGTTTTTATTCCATAAAATGTAAACCTTTCCTTCTTCCTCTTTTTATTATAAATAATTCATTTGATAATTCTAAACTATCATTGCCAATCATTAAAATTTTACATTTTTAACTTGTCATCAAATCAATATAGAAAGCTCTCATCTCATTTTCAGAATTGAAAACTGGTCAGATCTCTTGATATGTCTTTGCAAGTTTTTTACGTTTTTGGAAAATTTATAATGTTAAAAAAAAACAGAGAACTCATAAAAATCAAAATGTTGCTCGTTAATGAAAATATATAATAACTTCCATGTTTTATTTGGTTTTCCAATGTAAAAATGAACTACTCATTTTTGAACCTAATCAATTAAATGTTTGATGTTATGAATTTTGATATTTTTCAAATGTGAATTAAAAAATTTAAAGAAACTTAAAAAATAATTATTAAAATTTATAAGTATAACATTGAAATAATATTACATTCTATTTATTTATTTGATAAAAATATGAAATTCGCCCGAATGAGCAGTTAATCACTGGTCTATATATAGAAAGAAAAATGTTACTATCTTCATATGATACCACATCATCTAACATTTTAACACTTCTTCACTGTAAATTTTCTAACATCATTTCTAATAAATTGGTAATTAAGAAAATATAACACTTAATTATCGAATTTTTTATAGAAAAACAAGCGAAAATTAACTAAAAGTATACGATATAATTTAACAAATAAAATATACGATAAACTAGGGGAACCTGCTCCTTTTTCTTGGATAAGTAAAGCTCCATAATTATTGAAATATCATATTAAATAATTTATTTGGTAACTAAAACAATTATCATAAGAAACACAGACACAAAAATTAGACATCTATCCCTGTAATAAGAGGACAGAATTAATCAATTGAACATGGAAAATCAGACATTTATCCCTGTAACATAGACATGTTCAACAACAAAAATATGCATAGAAATGTCCTAACTGAAACACATATACAAATACCAAATCATCAAATATCGTGGAGACTGATATCCATTATCTAATTATTCTCTTGCATACATATTCTTCTTTTTAGAATTTTCAAAATGATCTCGCAATCACCACCACAGTTTGGATTTAAGATGAGAAAAAATATAAGTTTAGATTGGTATGAAAATGTCGATTGTTAATAGAAAAAGTTATTGACGATATGGACGCAAAAAGACTTACTAATGAATGAATATATATCTGTGGCCTAGATCATTTCTCTATTACGTCTAAAGAGTTATGTAAGAGCACCTTTAACGCTAAAATGGTTAAAGGTGCTTAACTGTTCATTTTTTTTTTTTTTAAACTAACAAATTAGCCAATCCGGGTTCGCCACGTGGCGAATCCGGATTTGCTGCTTTGTTTTGACAAAAAAAAAAAAAAAAAAAAAATTAAAAAATGGTTAGAGACCCCTAATGGGTCTCACCATTAAAAATGCTCTAAGGATACTCTTTTTCTTTTCTTCTATACATAATCTCTTCTGTTCAGATGTGATCGTCTTCTACATGTTATTTAACAAGTGGGAGTGAGTAAGTTTTGCCATCTTATTAACAGTAGTTTTATAACGATTTTTTTGGCTTTATAAGTTGCTTATATCACATACAGAGCTTCTCACCACTCCTCAAACTTGTAATTAGTCTCTCTGCCAAGCAGAGCGAGTTTTAGTCATTAAAAAGGATTAAACATGATGTTTAATCATAAGCAAAACGATTAAATAAGATCTTATTCACGAGAAGAAGATAGACGAAACAACAAGTTGATGAAAGGCAAAGCTTATCATCTGAACATGTGTTATTTCTATTGCGCTTTGGTTTTATCATCTCACTGTAAAGATTAGTAGTATCTTGGGAATCACATCTCAATTGAATAACTTAAGAAATACATTGATGAAATCAAAAGTATAAAGAAATAACTATTCTTTATTAGCTTAGGAAAATAACTCAAAACATAAACTCTCATACTCTTAATTTTCACAAGTTATACCACAACTTTGACATCTCCTTATATAGATTAGATAAATTTATATTCCCATTAGGATAACTATATTTTAGATGACTTCTAAAATATTTATCTAATCTAACTAGCTAACTTGTTCAGCAAGTAACTTGATTCAAACTTATCCCAACATGCTCGAATATCTTTGTCTTCTCCTTATTCTCTACATGGTATTTAACAGGTGGAAACAGATAATCACTAGATTTGATACCCAATATTACTGATCTAGAGAGTGAGAGATACCAAAACCAATGGAAAATAGAGAGAGACCACCATTTCAGATTATTAGTTTTTTGTCTCATCAGTTTGCGATGTACAAAAACTCTCCTTTTCAGATTTTGTTGTCTTCTCAATTTTCTTGTCCACCACTCCTCAAACTTGGAATTAGTGTTTGCCAAGCAGAATCATACGTCATTAATTTACTTCAATATGCTGAATATTTTCATGCTACAGCCCAATAATTTGTTTTATGTTTTAGCTGGCAACATAAAACTATCAATGAAAATTACATATTTCAATGGAAGAGAAACTGATAATCAATGTAAGGAAGGCAGAAAAAAGTAAGCAAAGAGTCAAACAAATATTAAAGGAACCAAGGAGATAAACCACATGTTAGAGAAACAGAGAAGCAAGCAAGTTAAGGACAAAAACTAAAAAAATACAAACAAAAGTTACTATCAAAGAAGTAAACAACGCATGAGAAACAACACAAAAGCAACAAGGTTAGGGACAGAAAATAAAGAAGAGACAAATGTTGAGTAGATCACGTAAAAAAAGCAAGGAAATACGAAGTCACTAATGAACTATCGAATATAAGAATCCACATACGAAATTAAGAAAGCATCTTTTCAATACTTCCCTCATGAAGTTTTCTTTCCTACTGTCGCGATCCAAATCCTCATGATCTTCTAGTATCGTGATCACTAATGAACTGTCGAATAAGCAAAAAAAACCGTAGATGTTAAGATTTTACTTTCATCAATTTGCAATGTATAGAACCTCTATTGTTCAGGTTATTGCCTTCTCCATTTGATCTACATGTTATTTAGCATGTGCAAGTGAGTAAGTGTTGCTATCTTATTAATAGTAGTGGTCTTAAGGATATTATATACCTGTTTTTTCAGCGAAGCTTCCAATTCAGCAAGCTCTATAATGTTCAAAAGGATTATATTGCTTACCAATTTGCTCATATCGCATAAACAACTTCTCCTTGCCTAACCACTCCAAAGCTTGGAATTAGTGTCTGCCAAACAAAACACATGCTCATTAGTTCTGGTACAAAACTTCTCTTGTTCAGATTTTGTTGTCTTCTCGGTTTTCTTGTCTACCACTCCTCAAACTTCAAATTCGTGTCGGCCAAACAAAATCACACATCATTCGTTTTCTCCCACTTGCCTAGTGAAAGAAAACTATGTAATACCCCAGAGTACTGATCTTACTAAGAATGAGAGAAGACAAACCAAAGGGAAATAAAAACAACACTTTTCAGATGATTAACTTTGTCTTCCATCAATTTGCAATGTGCAGAACCTCTCCTACTCAGCTCTACATGGTATTCACTGAAGAACTTAAGAAATACATTGATGAAATCAAAACTATAAAGAAATAATTCTTTTTTATTAGTTTTGGAAAATAACTCAAAACCTAAGCTCTTAAGCTCTTAATTTCACAAGTTATACCACAACTTTAGCATCTCCTTATATAGATTTGATAATGTCATATTCCCATTATGATAGCTATATTTTAGATAACTCCTAAAATATCTCAGGCTTATCTAATCTATTTACCTAACTTGTTCAACAAGTAACTTGATTCAAGTTTATCCCAACAATCTCTCCCTTAAGCTTGAAATCGATTTTTCCTTTATCTTGAACATCAACGAAGTCTCTCGTTTCTTCGTCATCCTTCGCAATCAACCTGATATGTTTTTCACCGCTCTTGGTGTAAGCCATCACAAGTACCAACGCTTGATCTTCCACCATTGTTGTTTCGTCTATCTTTTTCTCGTGATTAAGACCTTACATAATCGCTCCCTCGTAATTCTTAAGACTCTGATTTGCTTATGATTAAACCTCGTGTTTAATTCTCCTTAATGACTAAGACTCGCTCTTAATCAATCAACCTAAGCTCTGATACCAATTGAAGAACTTAAGAAATACATTGATGAAATCAAAAGTATAAAGAAATAACTCTTTTTTATTAGTTTTGGAAAATAACTCAAAATCTAAGCTCTCAAGCTCTTAATTTCACAAGTTATACCACAACCTTAGCATCTCCTTATATAGATTTGATAATGTCATATTCTCATTAGGATAGCTATATTTTAGATAACTCCTAAAATATCTCAGACTTATCTAATCTATTTACCTAACTTGTTCAACAAGTAACTTGATTCAAGTTTATCCCAACAATATCTCCCTTAAGCTTGAAATCGATTTTTTTTTGTCTTGAACATCAACAAAGTCTCTCGTTTCTTCGTCATCCTTCGCAATCAACCTGATACGTTTTTCACCGCTCTTGGTGTAAGCTATCACAAGTACCCACGCTTGATCTTCCACCATTGTTGTTTCGTCTATCTTCTTCTCGTGATTAAGACCTTACTTAATCGCTCCCTTGTAATTCTTAAGACTTTGATTTGCTTATGATTAAACCTCGTGTTTAATCCTCCTTAATGACTAAGACTCGCTCATAATCAATCAACCTAAGCTCTGATACCAATTGAAGAACTTAAGAAATACATTGATGAAATCAAAACTATAAAGAAATAATTCTTTTTTATTAGTTTTGGAAAATAACTCAAAACCTAAGCTCTTAAGCTCTTAATTTCACAAGTTATACCACAACTTTAGCATCTCCTTATATAGATTTGATAATGTCATATTCCCATTATGATAGCTATATTTTAGATAACTCCTAAAATATCTCAGGCTTATCTAATCTATTTACCTAACTTGTTCAACAAGTAACTTGATTCAAGTTTATCCCAACAATCTCTCCCTTAAGCTTGAAATCGATTTTTCCTTTATCTTGAACATCAACGAAGTCTCTCGTTTCTTCGTCATCCTTCGCAATCAACCTGATACGTTTTTCACCGCTCTTGGTGTAAGCCATCACAAGTACCAACGCTTGATCTTCCACCATTGTTGTTTCGTCTATCTTTTTCTCGTGATTAAGACCTTACATAATCGCTCCCTCGTAATTCTTAAGACTCTGATTTGCTTATGATTAAACCTCGTGTTTAATTCTCCTTAATGACTAAGACTCACTCTTAATCAATCAACCTAAGCTCTGATACCAATTGAAGAACTTAAGAAATACATTGATGAAATCAAAAGTATAAAGAAATAACTCTTTTTTATTAGTTTTGGAAAATAACTCAAAATCTAAGCTCTCAAGCTCTTAATTTCACAAGTTATACCACAACCTTAGCATCTCCTTATATAGATTTGATAATGTCATATTCTCATTAGGATAGCTATATTTTAGATAACTCCTAAAATATCTCAGACTTATCTAATCTATTTACCTAACTTGTTCAACAAGTAACTTGATTCAAGTTTATCCCAACAATATCTCCCTTAAGCTTGAAATCGATTTTTTTTTGTCTTGAACATCAACAAAGTCTCTCGTTTCTTCGTCATCCTTCGCAATCAACCTGATACGTTTTTCACCGCTCTTGGTGTAAGCTATCACAAGTACCCACGCTTGATCTTCCACCATTGTTGTTTCGTCTATCTTCTTCTCGTGATTAAGACCTTACTTAATCGCTCCCTTGTAATTCTTAAGACTTTGATTTGCTTATGATTAAACCTCGTGTTTAATCCTCCTTAATGACTAAGACTCGCTCATAATCAATCAACCTAAGCTCTGATACCAATTGAAGAACTTAAGAAATACATTGATGAAATCAAAACTATAAAGAAATAATTCTTTTTTATTAGTTTTGGAAAATAACTCAAAACCTAAGCTCTTAAGCTCTTAATTTCACAAGTTATACCACAACTTTAGCATCTCCTTATATAGATTTGATAATGTCATATTCCCATTATGATAGCTATATTTTAGATAACTCCTAAAATATCTCAGGCTTATCTAATCTATTTACCTAACTTGTTCAACAAGTAACTTGATTCAAGTTTATCCCAACAATCTCTCCCTTAAGCTTGAAATCGATTTTTCCTTTATCTTGAACATCAACGAAGTCTCTCGTTTCTTCGTCATCCTTCGCAATCAACCTGATACGTTTTTCACCGCTCTTGGTGTAAGCCATCACAAGTACCAACGCTTGATCTTCCACCATTGTTGTTTCGTCTATCTTTTTCTCGTGATTAAGACCTTACATAATCGCTCCCTCGTAATTCTTAAGACTCTGATTTGCTTATGATTAAACCTCGTGTTTAATTCTCCTTAATGACTAAGACTCGCTCTTAATCAATCAACCTAAGCTCTGATACCAATTGAAGAACTTAAGAAATACATTGATGAAATCAAAAGTATAAAGAAATAACTCTTTTTTATTAGTTTTGGAAAATAACTCAAAATCTAAGCTCTCAAGCTCTTAATTTCACAAGTTATACCACAACCTTAGCATCTCCTTATATAGATTTGATAATGTCATATTCTCATTAGGATAGCTATATTTTAGATAACTCCTAAAATATCTCAGACTTATCTAATCTATTTACCTAACTTGTTCAACAAGTAACTTGATTCAAGTTTATCCCAACAATATCTCCCTTAAGCTTGAAATCGATTTTTTTTTGTCTTGAACATCAACGAAGTCTCTCGTTTCTTCGTCATCCTTCGCAATCAACCTGATACGTTTTTCATCGCTCTTGGTGTAAGCTATCACAAGTACCCACGCTTGATCTTCCACCATTGTTGTTTCGTCTATCTTCTTCTCGTGATTAAGACCTTACTTAATCGCTCCCTTGTAATTCTTAAGACTTTGATTTGCTTATGATTAAACCTCGTGTTTAATCCTCCTTAATGACTAAGACTCGCTCATAATCAATCAACCTAAGCTCTGATACCAATTGAAGAACTTAAGAAATACATTGATGAAATCAAAAGTATAAAGAAATAACTCTTTTTTATTAGTTTTGGAAAATAACTCAAAATCTAAGCTCTTAAACTCTTAATTTCACAAGTTATACCACAACTTTAACATCTCCTTATATAGATTTGATAATGTCATATTCCCATTAGGATAGCTGTATTTTAGATAACTCCTAAGATATCTCAGGCTTATCTAATCTATTTACCTAACTTGTTCAACAAGTAACTTGATTCAAGTTTATCCCAACAATCTCTCCCTTAAGCTTGAAATCGATTTTTTCTTTGTCTTGAACATCAACGAAGTCTCTCGTTTCTTCATCATCCTTCACAATCAACCTGATACGTTTTTCACCGCTCTTGGTGTAAGCCATCACAAGTACCAACGCTTGATCTTCCACCATTGTTGTTTCGTCTATCTTCTTCTCGTGATTAAGACCTTACTTAATCGCTCCCTCGTAATTCTTAAGAGTCTGATTTTCTTATGATTAAACCTCGTGTCTAATCCTCCTTAATGACTAAGACT